>VXBI01011922.1:1329840-1486254 GCA_013397375.1 Toxostoma redivivum
GTCTCCTCGGCGGGACTGTCGCCGTCCCCCATCCGAGTGACCTCCCCGCCCACCGTCCAGTCTAACATTTCCTCCTCTCCTATCCACCAGTTAAGCTCCACCATCGGCACTTACGCCACCCTGTCGCCTACCAAGCGGCTGGTTCACGCTGCCGATCAGTACAGCAAGCACTCCCAGGAGCTGTACGCCACCGCCACCCTGCAGAGACCCGGCTCCCTCGCAGGTAAAACCGCGGCCGGCAGCGCCTCGGGTCCGCGCCCGCCGGGGGAGGCGGCGAGGGGCGAGCGACGGCGGGAGGCGGGGGGGCAGGGCCGCCGGTCGAGGGAGGGAGCGGGGGGCGTTTGACAGGAGAACGGTACTTGGGGGAACTGCGGCTGGGTTTCATACCGGGTCGTGCCCGGAGAGGCTGCCTGCCGCTGCTTGAGCAAAGTACCTGAGTTCTCCCGGCTCGTCCCGCCTTCCCGGGGCCGGGCAGGTGTGCGTGCTGCCAGGGGGTGCGGGGCTCGCCGCGCTCCCTGCTGTGACCCGCGGTGCGGGTGGGGGCTTTGTTACTATGGCGAATCTCTTCTCCGCCGCGATCAGAACATCTGAGCTTTTTGCAGGGAATCTCTCTTCCCCGGATTTACAGGCGGCTCAGGCATACCTGACAAGTTTGGGGTTACTTAGGAGGAACTCGCGGTGTACCGAGTCGTGCCGAGCAAGAGGTAGCGGTGATTTGGCTCCGAGTGCTCTTTGGGGAACAGGCTGTTACAGCTGGTTTCATGTCTCTGTAAACGCAGACTTTGAGCAGATCCTAGAAGTGAGATACTGGTGCGCTGTTCTCTAAACCATCTCTTAGCTAAACTGAGCATCCTTCAAGGGTGGGTTTTTTGTGTTCTCAAAATTTCCAGTTTCATTGCTATAGTAACAGCTGCTATGCTCTTATGTTCTCTTGTGTGACATAAATAGATTTGAAGATAAATAGGATACATAAAGAAGTTTGGCTGAGTTTATCAGTCAGGTACACAAGTTTCTTACTGGAGTGAAGACCTCACCCCCCTTTCTCCTCTCACCCACTTCCCCTCCCCCACTCCAGCTGTTGTCGGCATCCTATATAATTCCAGTGTGTCTAAACACACAGATGGAATTAACTAATAATAAAATACAGTTTTGATCTATCTCCTTGTAAGAACTATTTGCTGATTTTTTTTTGCTATTTAAAGGGCAGGGGTTTTTGAGCCTTATATCTTCGTGCATATATATATAACACTACATTTTAATTTCAAAACGAGTAAAGTGACAGTATTATTAAATTAAGGTAAAATTCAAGATCTCGGGATGCTTGTATAAAGCCTGTTTTCAAGTAATGACTCTCAGAACACTAAGTGTTTTATTTAGCAATTATATTAACGCAACTTATTCCTGCTATAGTCCAACATACTGTTGGCTACAGGTATTAAATACTGCCTTTGTACAGTGGAAATATAGAATTGCAACAGACTTTTTATTTTAGGGAGTTTTCTAACATCGTCCTATCGAAAGAGTTTGAGTCTAAAAAGTCATGGATGGAACTGTCAGCGTCAAAGGGAAAAAAATCGATTTAAAACTTACGTACCTGTGGCTATGAGCTGTTAGTATTTGCCTGATTTTTCTTACCTTTGTTCTAGGATAGAAGTCTTTGCTTTGGGAAGTTTCTAACAGGCACAGTACTTTTTCCTGTTTATGGACTGTTAGCACTGGAATTTGTGTTGAGGGTTTGGTTTTGGTTATTTTTAAGAAGGCATCTTTATAGCATTGCAGCATCAAATCTGTGATGGTAGCTTAGTCCAGAACTTCTTTATGTAGGGTTTAAGGTGGAGCGTAATGACTCTGAAGTGCTCCAGAAGCTGTTAGTCCTGATCTAGATCCAAGTTGAAAAATTTAGGGGCCTTCTTGGCCAATAATGCTTCTATAGACATTCCTAATAGAATTTTCTACTTTGTTTTGAATACAAGTTAAGGAACTGACATTCATTTTGTTGGCTGGCTTTTAAATGAAAGCTTTTGATAAGACTTCTGCATCTTGCATAACCTGCATCTTTTTAAAGCCTACTGCAAGGCGTTGCCTGATTTACTGATTTACGGCTTTGGTGAAAGAAAAAGCCTGTAGATGATACATGCATTCAGGAAATGGCTGGTGTATTTTTGTGTGGATTTTCCTGTGGGTGGGAAGTAGTGACTGACCATTTCAGTTTGCTGTTGAGTTTGTAAAATTGATAAAGCAGTACTAACTTTGCCAAGTGTTGGGCTGATCAGAACCAACATAACAGTGTACTGAGTCACTCATATCTTAGGGATTTGGTTTAAGATATGCAAAACCCCTCGTTGTTTTATTTTAGAAAAATAATGTAACTTGAATAAGTATTAGGTGGCAGACCTGGAGGGAGAGGGTATTGCTACTTGAAAGACTCAGTGTAAGCAACAGTATGTTAGTAAATACCTTTCCCTTTTTTTCCCCCAGGGTGGTGACATGCCTTTCAAGTAGTCCTTGAAAGGAGCTCTATCACATGATCCATTCTTTTGCAAAGGTTTCCTATTGTGTGCTTCTACCCCTTATTTTCCACTGCCATTCTTATGCATGTTCCTTCTGGCCTCCCTGCCATCCCTGAGTTACACATTTGCTAGCAGTGTTAAGTGCCTGACTAATCTTCTAGACTTTCACTGGATTCACTGAAGCCAATGGACTACTCACAGGCTTAAAATTAGCATATGCTTTAGAGTTAGCCAGGATTAGATGTTACAGATACTACTAAGGCAATCTTTATTTCTTCTTTTTTTGTAAGTATTTTTGCTCAGAATAGGTTTGGAATTTGAGGTCTAAGTATATTGTATTTTTGCAGGAGTTTTTCAATCATTGTGTCAAAAATCAAACCCACTGAGAAGGAGAGCAAGCAATTGTATTTTGAAAAGATGATGTTCAATAAATAGTGGTTTTGCTTCTTGTTCAAAACATCCAAAGATGAGTTGAAGTTTTTTTGGGTATTTTGAGAGAGAGAGAGGAGGAGGAAGAATGGAGAACAGTTGTCACATTGCACTGATTGATGGTTTGCCTGCTGTAATTAATGTGAAGTTGCATTGGTATGTATGTGTCATCAGAGGGATGATGTTATACTAAGTAATCTTTTTTTATATCTGGCAATAAAAAAAATAAGTATTTGTAGTAATTACTAGAAACAAAAATAATGCATTTGTTTTAATTATTTTTGCATGATACTAGAAATTTGTCCTGGAGCTATCTAGTTATGAATACTACTGGGTTTCAGTGTGCTAAACAAGCCAAACTGCATCAGTGCCAGACTTAGATGTTTAAAAGAGAAGACATTCAGATAAGATCATTTTTTAACAAAAAATCAAAAAGTTACATAGATGGCCCAAAACATAACCTGTGTGAGACTTAACTGAGGAGATGGCATTATTTATATTAATTTCCTACAAATTTGATTATGAAACAACTTGCAGTTATAAAAATGGCAATTCTTAGACTTCATCCTGAATTTCAAATGAGACATGCAACAGCGTGCAATGACTCAGATTTAACCGAGTAACCTTAGAAACGTCTTCAGAAATGGCTTTTAGTCTAGTTATATTTGAGCTGCTGCCACTGCCAAGTGTGTGTGTGTATGGGTGTGTGTGTACATGTGTATATAGTGGCTCTGGTGAGTGTACATTTGCTGTGTTTATTCTTAGTCTAGCTGCTTCATTGCTATGATCTGCAATTACAGTTTTAGAAGTAGTTTTCTGCTCTGCACTGCTCCAAAGCATATTCGACCGTCTGTTCAAGCAGTGATCCAAATCCGGAAAGTACAGTTTGTAAATACCTTCTTGCAGATTCCACACCTGGACTGAGCTTTGGAGTGCTGCTGGGAGCCAAACTCACCAAAGCAGCCTGGAAGGAGGAGTGTGTAGGACAGCAGGCAGCAGAAACATGGGAAAACTCTTTCAGGAGGCAGGTCATGTCACAGGTGTTCACTCTTCATGCTCTTCTGAAACATCTCCTGCTGGGCAGAATGAGACAGACAGTACTAGAGGAGTGCTGAGTTTATTTAGGAGCAAAGGGAAAGGAGGCAGTCGAAGCGTGTTGTTCAGGTGGTTTGTGCTCTGGTTATGTGGCTGGGAGCCCCAATGTTACAGAGCCACTCCTGCCTCTTCATCCAGGTTTAGGGAAGACTAGGAACATGTGAAGCAATGGAAAGTAGTTTTATGTATTGCCTTATTACAAAAAACTGAAAGATAATAATCCTGCTTGAAGACTGCACCATGTTTCATAAGCTGTACTAAAAGATTAAGAAATGAGTGTTGGTGTCAATCACTTGATATAATGTTAGATGGAAAGAGTATTACACAGCTATATTTCATATAGTGGTGACACATTCCACTGAAACAAGAGCTGAAGCATCCCTCTAGACAGCCTGGCTACAACTGTTGAAAACTTCAGTGCTCAGCCCGGTGTTTACAATCTTCTTTTGAGTCCTTGTAAAATGAAAATGGGAAATAATTTTCCTTTCTGAGTAGGATTGCTGGTATGCAAGTGTAGTACTAACATTAGAATAACACCAGTTTATAAAAATGTGGCATGGGTTAATACATAAAATATGCTTTGTACTCTTTAATGAGCAAAGAGTTCTAAGTTTATCAGGGTCTTAATTGGTTCCTTCTGCTTCTTCATATGTTTTGCCTCAGTCATCTCTCTCTTTGCTGAGGACCTTCCTTTACCCTTTCTCCTTCTGTAAGCTTTTCACTGCATATGACATGTTGAACCTTGGTTTCCTGTTGGGGTTCGTGGCAGGACTTCTATTTAATGGTGAGTGTTGACATGTTAGAGCATGTCAATGTGCAATCATGGGGGCACAGAACAGCTTAAGCAACTTTGTATGAGATAACTGATGTACATTACCACTAGCATGGATTGATGATTCCTTTCAATTGCATGAAGATATTGGATCATCTGTATATCACTAGTTCGTTGCTGTCTTTGTAAAAATTATCTTATTAAGTGTTAGGGGTCTCCAGTAAACCACACTGTACTTGTATTTGTGCTAGAAGAGCTGCATTAGTATTAACTTACAGCCAGAGTGAGTCTAAATCACCCCCAGAATTAAATCCCCACCTGAGACACAGGGCTGAGCTTATAAAACAGTCTAGGTGTGATGTGCCATTGTACTTTTTCGGACAAGCAAGGAAGAAAAATATTTGGAATTTTTTTTTGCTTTAAGATAAGTTCTTGGGCCATCTCTATGATTGATCAGAACAGAAAGGACACTCAGTTGTTTCCTGTAACTATTCTGTGTTGTTACAGAATCCCGTGAGTATCCCTTTTATAGGGAGACCCAAATTGCTTCATTAATTTTAACCAAAGTAGTTTTCCATAGATTTTTTTCTAAGTTTTTTTTCTTTGTTTTTATTAGCTGGAAAATTCCTTTATCTGCTGCCAGAGCCTTTACACATGAGAACACTGTTAATGCTCTTTTGTTCTGGGACAGACACTGCAATCTTAGGGTTTTGGTTTTTTTTCTCCTCCTACTCTTGCTTGTTTTGAGACTCTTTCTTTCAGATAAGAAAACAAAGTGGAAGTTTTAAGTAATATCCAGCAATATTTCAGATATTAATCTGAACATAGACTTAGGTGTCTTTCTGATACAAAATTACTTGTTTCCACATTGCAGCCTGGAGGTTAGATATGCTGGTGTTGATTTGGAGTTGATACAAATACACAACTCAGTGTTCACTTTGCTTTTCTTTGTCACTTATTTTACCTATTTCTTTAGCAGTAGTTATGTTTCTGATTGTTATAACTGGAACCTTTGCAATAGTACTCAATTCCAGCTTGGAAAAGGTATCTTCAGTGGGCAGTGTACAGCAATAAAGCAGAAGGAATAAGGTGGATGACTTTGAAATATGTTATTATTGCTGTGATTTTTGCTCCTGTATCTTTCAGATTTAGATTACATGAAATTAATTTTCTCATAGGAGAGGAATAACTGACAAGAGCCAAATATAGAAGCCTCATGCACATCTTTGAGCTAATGAACTTGACGTTGGCTCCCAGTGTGAGCAAACACAAGAAATATATCTAAACTTGGGTCCTGTGTTTTCATTGATCACCACCTTTCCTTTTGCTTCCCATTCTTGATAAGGGACATTGTTTGACTGAAACTCCTAATGATCTTTCAGAGGGATGTTAAATCAAATAATATTGCAGTCTAACAAGCTTTTGGGCAAAGAGCACCAGTGTGCAGCACTGCTGAAAATGGGTTCAACTTGTATAAAGCTGCAAGTATTTTAACCAAATGATTGGGAAACTGGGTGGCAGTGGCTGTTTCTGTGATTTTAGGTGAATGTAACATCAGATATGCTTCTGGGGCCTGTGCTGTTGCTTGGTAACCACACATGTGGTTTCTAGCCTCTGGTCCTGAACTTTAGCAGTGTACCTAAGAAGGCCAGGATTCAATTTTAAGCATGCAAGTCACTAGAAGAAATTTCTTAAGCATCAGAACAGATTTTGAAATGTCTCTGCTTATTTATATACCTGCAACCGGGAGCACAAGAAGGAGATAAAATTGACAAAAAGTTAACAGAGAAGAGTCTATGTCCCTGGCAGAAGAATGATTTAACCAAGGAGCTGGAATTTTCCGATTTTTCTTGGCTACTGAAATCCAATGGAATGTATGAAGTCAAAGAGCACTGTTTTGGGAGCCTGACTTTATGTAACTTAGGTTAGAGCAGTGGAAATACGTTAACCAATGTTGGCAGTACAGTTCCTATACTTGTCTTTCTTACGTTAATCTGCATTCTGTTTAGTATGAGATTGCAGGAAGAGAATAGGGCCACAAATGATTATACATCCAACCCTTTGGGTCTTAAGGGTGTGCTAGTGAGGTTAAGTCTCATCCTTGCCTATTACTACCCATTTTTGCCTTCAGGTCTCAGTGGTGTTCTCACGTACCTCTTGTCCTCTTCAGTTGCCAGGAGTGTGATTCTGTGCCACAGGTCTTTGGCCTCAAACTCACTTCTTGAGAGCAGAAGAGAGTGCTGTTATATGGGATAGGGAGTATAAGCAAAGGCAAAGTCCCCTTCTATCAAATTTCTGACACTCGGGCTTTTGGCATCAGTGAAAATATTTATTTGTGCTGTACAGTCTAAAATGGGACAGTTGTGTTTGTCTTGCTGGTGCACTGGGCAAAGAAGGCACAGCTTTCAGAAAGAAAGCTGCAGCTGCAGCTTTCTCAGTCTCCAACTCTTTTGCAAGGCGTTATCCAGTAGCCTGGAAATGTTTTTTGCAAAAGTATTGATAAAAAATGACAGAAGTCTTATGTTCATCGTGGTCTTTGGGTATTTGAGGGAAGTGAGAACAAGCCCTTCATTTTTATTGTGGTGGAAAACATCATCCTTTCCAGGTGCTGTGGCACAGTAACTGTTAGGAGTAGATGGAGTAGCTGAGAAAGTCAGTGTGCAGCTCACCAGTAACATAAGCATTCATTTGTTGGCATATCTAATGGCTTTTTGGTTGTTGTGTGCATACACTCTCTTCAAAGCAGTGCAGGTGCCTCTGATCAAAAGTAATTAATTATGGCAGAAAAAAGATGGCAAAATGGGCAGTTGAGGAAGGCCCCCTTTATTTAAGGCCAAAGCTTGGGTGGAGAGGTTGCCCATGTCTGCCTGTGCCACATGCACAGTGCTCATAGGTGAAACACATTGTGTGTCAGTAGTAGCAGCTGCTTCTGGCTACACAGGGCCAAATTTACTCTACAAGCAATCATGGAGATAAATGAAGCAATTTTTCAGTAATCATAGGGTCAAGTTTGAAGATCATATAGATGTGGACCCAAAAAAGAATACCTTTTGGTATAAAAGTGGTATTGGAGAGGACAGAGAGAGATTCTCTAATGATAATGAATTCATGTAACTGTACATTATTGTAAGTGGTTTGTAGCAAAAGTCACAATTTAATATGCTGAAATTAGAAGGACCAAGTAATGACTAATCTTACAATTATAAGGCATGGCATATGAAACTGCCAGTTGGATCACATAGATTTTTAATAAGTACATCAGGTTGCAACTTAGTGTGTTTAGTGAAGGTGTTTCAACCCTGTGTCAGGGGGTTTAAAATAATCTTTAAGGTCCCTTCCAACTCAAATCATTCTATGATGCTGTAATGGAAAAGTACTATATTAGTTTGAATACAAGTGATTTGAAATCTCATGTAATCCTCACTTTACTGAGGAAATTTTTGCATATGCTTTTCTATATTTACTTCCTTCATAGTGTCTCTGTCTTGCCTTATGGCCTCTTATCCTCTCTGTCCAATCCAGGTGCAAAGCGTCCCTTTTATCAACTACCCAGCTGTGCTGCTCTCAGGCAGTAAAAGCTTTTGATCATAGGGCTAAAGCTGTCCCTGGGTTTAAAGAGTGTTGCCCGAGAGGAAACCAAGGGTGGAGAAGAAGCTGTGACCCTCTGATACTAGGGCAGATTTCCTGTCACTGGAGAGCAAAATGACACCTCTCCATGAGGTCTTTCCTCCACCCCACAACTTTCCTGAGCATCCTGGTTCAGTGGGAATGCAGCCATGTTTACATTTTATCACCAAAAGGTGTCATGAGCTCTTCAAAGTCCTGGGAGCATGGTCTGTAAATTAGATTCTCTCAGATATTTGTGGGGGAAAAGAAGGTGGAGGGGGACAAGATGACAGCCGTTTGCATATTTGGGGCTCATACATCTTAGAGAAGGGGAGGACTGAGTGAAAGAAAATTTAGACACCTGCTAATCACAGTGCTCTTTGGACATTACAACAAAAACTGATAGAAAGGCTAATATAAGACATCAAGGTAGTGAATGGTTAATGGAATAATTTGCAACATGAGTTCTCCAAAAACAGATTGTGCTAGAATGGCCTGCTTACTGACCTCTTCTTAGATGATATTTGATGTCTTTCTATTTCCTGTCAGGGCTCTGAACTTGGATTTTCTGTAGTGCCACTTGGGAAATGTTTAGTTAGGCTAGAGAAGATGGATAATCTTGCAGGAGTGTAGTTGGGCAGACACCTGGGTAAAGGAACATTTTCAGTTTTTCATTTTGAAGATTGAAGTAATGGAAAGGAAGGGTACTCCTAATAAAGCTCCACAAAGAGAACTCTTTTGGCTACTTGAAAAATACTTTTTCATTTTATTATCTTGGCACAAAACCATGAAATAAGCCAAGAAAACTTCTTGATAGTGGAATATTAGGAGGCATTTTCTGAAAAGAGGAAGATAAATCTTGTGTGGAAAGGGTTTTGCACATGGGAGGGAAAGAACAGAACTGAAGCTGAGGTAATGATACTCTTAATAGCTAGTTACATGTTCAGCATTTTTGGCTGAAAAGAAGAGTAGGAGAATACCTGTGTGATCTGGTTGAGTACAGCATATCTCAATCACCTGTACTAGGAACATAACAGAATATTTCAGACTAACATGGCCTCACATAACAAGCAAAACTGGGAGTTTTACACAGGGTTAGGACTTCATCTGGAGGACTGTGCACAGCTGTAGGCAAGAGACACTCTCTAGCCTTCATCTCTTCTGAACTGTCCCGCGTGGATTATCAAGTAAAAAAGAAGCTTGTTGTACACAAACCTGACATAGTGTGTTTCCTCCATTTCTTAACAGAGGAGAGGCTGCTAGATTACATAGCTTCATGTAGTAAAGAGAGGTGTTTTGTTAAGAGTAATTAATTTGATGAAGGACTTACTTTCTTTGAAAAAAGACAGGATTAGTTTAGTCCCTGGCATCTTTTAGGATAGTTCATCCTTGCCCATGGTGACAGGTGTTTGGAACTAGATGATTTTTAAGGTTCCTTCCAACCCAAGTCTTCTTTCTATATTTCTTTAATTCATCTGACCGAGGAGGGAGTGAGAGGTAAAGGTACCTTCTGAGTGCCTTTTCACCATCAGCCTTTGATTTTAGGGCTTTGGCTAACCAGCCATGATACGATTGACTGGAGCCTCTTTGTCAGCTAGGGCTCCTCCATTTTCCAAGAGATTTGACCCTGATAGCCCTAGCGAGTACAGTGACTCCCCAGCCATGATTGCACTTCTTCTGGTCTCTGACCTACTTGAAGGTTTTCAAGGTTTATTCATATAAATTTTGTGTTTCTTTCTGTCTGAAGTTGTAGTCCCTGTGTAGCTCATGTCATGCTTGTCTCTGTTGCATCTTGAGGTGCTTTGGCAAGAGTCAGTTGATGTTGAAGGTAACTTTGCATTTCCTCCAAAGTGATGTAATTTGTGTTCTGCCATGCTTAAGATCGTATCTTGTGAATGCATGAATTCAAGAATTAAATGTCTTAGCTGAAAAACTCTTTTCCTCTGAAGTGTATCAAGGTTGTGATTGCAGGTCACTGCTTTTTTCAGTCTGCAGTAGACTTTGGACTGCTTTTGTAAAATCAGGCAAAACTTGATGCACGTCTTCAGCCAGCCCTATGGCCATGGAAGTATTGGCTTCACAGGCAGGGCAACCATTTGACATGCAAATAGTTTCAATTTGCATTTATGAATAACCAGGAACTAATTGTGTGACACTTCAGAATGCCTCAAGTGCTTGTCACCTTTGGACTATGGGAATCTCATTCTTCTAATTGTAATTACTGTTGAAACTGTTAAAGCCATTCTTGAAGCAGAACACTTCCAGTAGTTTATTGCAAACTGCTGTGAACACATTTCTTACGTTCCTTATCTTAGATCTGTTTTCCTTTTGCCAGAGACCTTCTTTCACCATTTGTCTCCTGCAGCATTTGTCATGGCCATTTCATTTTAGCCTGGGCTCTCTGCTGGAGTGACAGCACTCTTTCAGCCTAAGGTCCTTTTCTGGCCATGCTTTTCAGAAATAATCTGAATTTGTGAGATTAATTGCAAACTCTGTTTTGCTGTGTTTGTTTCTTTTCTCTCTCTCTCTTTTTTTTTTTTTCCTTACAATAATTTTTTGCTAAAAAGAGTCTGTAGCCATCCATTTCCTCCTTTGCTTGTTGCTTATCATGGAAGGTTTTATGTAAGGTATTTTTCTCAGTTTTTGCAGGTTGGATACTAAATGCATGCTATTGAGTGATTGCTATATTAGTAAGAATAATTAATTAAAATAAATTTATTTTATAGGATACAATGATTATTTCAGCATAAATTTTAAATCTTTGAGCTACTCATGCCATGGTGTTAACAGTATTCTTTTTCTTTGTCTCTACATTCAGCATTTCTTTTATTTAGAGCATCTCTGTTTGAATTGCTTTAGATTATAACAATTTTAGTAATAGGAGATTATTTTAATTTTTTTTCTAGCAGAGGTCTCAATAGGTACATAATGTAAACATCTTAAAACCAACTTAAATAATGGTACAATAATCTTTTGAGCATAATTGTAAAAGTGGGTAATTGTTGGTCTAAACTTCTTCACAGGCATAACTAAATTCTTTAGTTAGATTGTATCCAAAGTGATTACGTATACATTTCATAAAACATCCATGTTTTAACTCCCTTATTTTAAATCCAACAACTCTCAAATGGACAGTAAAACTTGAGGAGTAATACAGATTGTGTCACAGAATATCCAGAGATATCTTCTGTTTCTTGAATTTGGCATTGAGAAAAAGACAAAGATAATTAACTCCAATTTTTTTGTCCTGGAATGTCACATACTTATACCTCATGGCTTGGTGAAGTCTAGAAGCCAGGGACTGCAAGTAAGTATTCACTGAGGAGAAAGCCTCTGGGAGGAGAAAGTGTTTAACATTCTATCAAAGATTACCTTACATGAAAGAACAAATACTATCAATGCTTTTGTATATTCTCTTAATGAAAGGCAAGTTTGAGTACAAAGAGTTAAAAAAAAATTCCAAAAATTAGTATTGTTCACACCTCTAATAATGTGCGATCTTCTTGTAAAAGGAATTACAAAAGATAAGTTGCCAACACTTTCCTGTGAGCAAACCCCAGATGCAGTATCTGAGATTTCAGCTGTGTCTGTCAGAAACTGGAACACAGGTTTTCAAAACAAGAATATTCATAATAAGATAATACTTTTTAAAAGGTGCACTGTGATCCAGATTCATTAGAAATATGTTTGCCTTTTCCCTATTAGCAGGAAAACCACCTCTAGAAACTGTGAACTTCTAGGAACATCAGTACAATTAGATGAAGAATTCAGGTTGCCCAGCAAAAGCCAGTTGAGGAATACTGTAGTTGGGCAGACTTGACACTTCATTACCCAATTAAGTTTTGTTTTCTGGTGTTACCTTTCCCACAGTGTTGCACAGTGGCTGTTTTTTTTTCATTTGGGAACCACTGGTCCACAAAGCACCTTCCTTAACAAATTCTCTGTGAAAATCTTGAGATTTTTACTTAATAGTTGGATTTAAGCTCTAGATATTCTTTCTGTTCTCTATGCAGGGAGGAGTTGATGTGGAAAGGTTTTCCCCTTCCCCCTGCACCAGAGCTGCTGTGAAAACTTGCTCTGTTTTAAGGTTGACTGAACTGATGCTTGGTTTAGGGGAAGGATTCAGAACTGCTGGGTTTTTTAGCTGCTGTGCTTTTCCACAGTGTTAAACACGATCAGAAAGTTAAATTTTCGCCAGCAGGCATTACTGCAATAGTGCCTGATTTGTTTTGCTGGAGGCAGCAGTGCTTTTTAGCAAATTACTCATGCTGCTGGAAGTGGTCTCTAGCCCTACAAAGCCCTTTGGAGTTTTGGATGTTTAGCCTATACTGCTGCTTAACCAGCAGGAGTTTGGCCTCCAAGTTTGCTTAGGTAGAGCCTTGTGAAAGAAGGAAGACACGGTCTTGGGGAATTAGGGATGTGCTGTTATTTCTCTCTGGTTTGCAATCCTTGTCAGTGAAGCATTCATTGTGGGGTTTCATAGACTATCCCATAGAGGGTTGTTTTTTTCTGGATATTTGCTCTTGGGGCATGTCTCATCAAGTACACCAGTATTTCATTCCTTTACTTGCTGAGTTGAATGCATTGCCACAGCCCCTGCATCAGCATAGATTCCATGGTGCATCATGAACTATTAGCATTCAGAATTGGAAATAATAAATTTTTATCTTTTCTAAGATCAAGATAAGCAAAACTTCAAAGATCTCTGCTGCTGCAAAGGCCTAATGTTGTTTTCAGTCGTTGTGTAGCTGTGGTGAACTATCCAAACAGCTTATGCAGAGCTGCTTGGCCGTGTTGCTTGGTAACACCAGCCTCTTGCTGAGGCACTCAGCCCTCGCTCAAAGTGGGTAGCGAGCAGGAAAGTTAGGGACAGTGATTTGTGTAATTAGATAGCAGCATCTCTTCCCATTTGTGCATGGGACTTCTTTTCCCTGTTCTTGTAAAACAGGCAGGGTTGAGGGGCATGAAGAGGCAGAGCTTAAGAGAGGGGAGTGAAAAAAAACAAACACAAAGTAACACCCAGTATGATAATTTGCTAAATGGTTTTAAAAAAAAATCTTTTACTTCCTTCCCTGCTGAAGGCAAGTTATTGATGTATGGTAGTGGTTGCTTTGGGGCAGTTTGCTTTTAGTTTTTTCTTCATTGACAGTACCCTAGATGAGAAATGAAATAGGAATTATCTCCCTGAACTTGTCTGTCACATTTAATCTGCTATTTCTTCCCGGCTATATTTGCCTCTTATATCTTTGCTTCCAGTCAAACTTTTCTTTTCCACTCGCAATTTATTTTTGATAAAATGTTTTAAGCAGGTGAATGCTTTTCAACAGAGCAAGGGCAGTAGCAGAAAGAAGAAAATGCTTGGGATGAGGTACGAATTTATAGTGTGGTTTTTTTGGTTTTCCTAGATTTTTAAAATTGTCATAACTGATACAATTCTTTCCAGTAAAGTCAGGTTGCAAGACTGAAATCACAGACTATTTAAAAATATTTTTTACCTTTATTTTTCTTTTAAATATGCTGAGAAATGCAATGGATGCTGATATTTGTTTAAAAACTAGTTTAAATGGGATAAAAATTATATCGGTACTTCTTATGACATAATAAGCTTTATTGAATAATTTTTTTAAGTTTATTTGGGGCCTGTTTATTACACTTATAAAAGTGTAATCTCTTCTCCCTTCCTTTCTCTGTTTTTAGCACTGATGTGAAAACTGCTGGCCCTAGTTCAGATGCTGGTTTTGCAGTGCTCCTTAAGCAGCCAAAGCCAATCTGTTTTGAGGAGACTTTCCTAAGATACTTAATCTGGTTAATGGACAAATTATGTCTGGGAAATTCCACAGTGTGAGCTGAACGTGGCAGTAACCTGACGGTGACACTGCTAATAGGTTTGACTGTGCAGTGACAGTTTGCAAGAAACACTCCAGACATGCATCATATTGCACTTGAATCTTTTAAATAGAAAACTTGAGGGAAAGCAATCTAAGATATTGACAGGTGAGGCAAGGCTGTTCTTTCTGTTCTGGGGACTTGAACGTTGGGGCACAGACTTTTTGTTTGGTGGTGAGCTCCTATAGTGTAGGCTGAGGATGCCAAAACAGCATATCCATGGGGTTTTGTTCAGATCCAGAGTTTGATGTCAGTTGAAAGATGTCATGTGTAATTAGTCAATTCACTGAGGGCTTTATTTAATTCTGTATCTGTACAAATAGTCCCGAGTCATAAAGACAATGATGTAGTGAGAATGGGAAAAGTGTAAAGACAGAAATGAGTTTTAATTCTCAGCTTTCATAAGTTAATCTTTCATTCTAATATTTTAGGAAAGAAAAAATTGATACATTAGTGTTTGTGTGTATGTAAAATCTATAACAGGTGAGAATCCTGTGTTTAAAAAAACCTAAACCCAGCTAAAAAGAGTTCACTGTGGACTGTGTCCTGATTCTAGTGACTGCAGATCTTTGGTGTGCTAGGGGCCCAAGCTGATGTACCAAGGTGTGCATTAGCTGGTACTGCCATATGGCTTGTCATGTCTTACTGGTTAATTTAACCATCTGTCATGTCTTAACAATTTATATTCACTTTCAGTAGTTGGGTTAGAAGTGTTTTCTTCTCTTAGGTACAGTAATTTTCATTGCACAGTGCTGTTACATTCCCCTTATCGGAGTTTTATTAGTTTTATTTATAGCCATATTACTTGTAGATCATACTTTCCTTTTCTGATGTTATGACTAGAAGATGAATACATTCAGGCAGGCATTTTGGAGATGCTTCTGCATAAACAAAGTCAGTATCAAAACTTGAGCTGTGAATGTTTGACTCTACTTCTCCTCCTGTTCACTTCTAATTCTGCACTTGTGTTCACATCAATTTCTTTACTATTTAAATTAAAACAGGTTAGTATGTGTAAAACAGGTTTCATTACATATGAGTTCAGAGTAAAAATCCCACTATATGCTCTTTCTCATATGTTGCTTTTTCAGAATTGCAGTGAAGCTATGACCTGATCTTCTGCATATATGTAGATATTTATTTAACAAGTAGCATTATTATTATGCTATTATTTATTTAATAGTAGCATTTCAGGACAAGCATCTACGAGAAGCGTATGTAAAAAAGGGTTTTTATCCATGATGTGCTGTTTAAATCAAAGAGTTCTTTCCTAAAAAGCATGCAACATATCTTAGCCACAAAATTCCTATGATTCTCTTTTAGATTCTGTGCCTTTGGGCCCTTATCTCAATGATGGGCTTATTGCAATTTTACCACAGTCTGGGGTTGGTTGTTGTTTGTTTGTTTGTTTGTTTTTTAAAACCAAACTTGTAGTTTAAGCCACGTTGTCATTATATTTAGAATTAAGAATTGATGTAGCCAGCTGTGTCTCTTTAATTTTACTTGCCAGAAAGATCTTCTAAGTGTGAAGTGTTGCAGAGTGTTCAGTCTATTTTGATACTTAGAGCCTCAAGTAGCCAGAGGTCTGATGTGTGTTGAAAGGTGTGGGGTTGCAACAAAGTTAAATTAATCAAATTAACTTTAGTTGTTACCATGAAACTGATAAGGGGTAAGACAATGGTTGTTGATCTTCAGCTTGTGTCTCATTAATGATATTCCTCTATCATATATATAAGGAAATTGTTAACAGGACTCTTGATCAATGTATTTAATGATCAGGGATTTCTGAATGAGGGCTGAATGGTTTATCTGGTTAAATCTGAATGGGTTTTTTAACACTGAGATTAACACTTGCAGATTTTGGGTTTCCAAGGAGCTCTTAAATGCTGGACAGGAGGACAGTACTGTATTCTCTTGCTATTAGAGATGTTTAGAGAGTATCATGACTTTGTAGGGCTTCTTAAAGCTGCAACAAGGCAGGATGACAGGTTATAAAGGCTTTCAAAAGGAGCATAAATAAAAACTGCCCAAGATTTATTAGATCATATGCAAATGCCCATGATCCATTAATTTCAGTAATTTTAATGTCTTTAGTTTCTTGCAATGACAAATGCCAATATATTGGTTTACTTCATTGACCTAAACTGTCAGATCAGCAGTGTCATTCAAATGTATCTGTTGTATTTATTTTCTTGACAGCCTGCACCAGCTCTGAAGAGCAATTAGGGATTATTTAGTGTGTTTCTCTCATTTTACACTTGTCTGATTACAGTATTTATCTTCCTGTGGGAAGTGAGACTTTGCCAAAAAAGAACATTTTCCGAGGAAACAACTATTTCCCTATACTACTGAGGAAAGTATCTAACTAATGTGGAAAAAATTACCTTAGTAGGGTGTGCATTTTTCAAGTGTAAAAAGTGGAGATTGACTTTTTGATCCAATTTGGTAGGACTGCACTTTTCATGTGTTGTTTCTATTGCCCCTCTTGAATGTGGGAAGAGAGGAAATACCTCATGCAGGAATGTGTATTTTCATCTGGACTGTTTTATGTTATCATTGTTGCCCTAATCCAGTTCACCTGGCTCATGCGGTACCCTGGTGCAACCTGGTCACAGATGACTTCTAAAAGCTCCAGAGTGATGCAGAAGGAGGGACATTCCACTTGCTTTCAGGTTTTAGTCTTGGAGGCTTCGGAAGAAAGAGAAGACTGCTTACTATATAAAATTATATTATACTATACAAAACTATATGCTTTTGTTCGTACAGTTAATCAGATTCTGTTCTAAAAAATAAATCTAACTTTTTTTTTTTTTAATTTGATGTCTCACACAGCTATTTTAGAGCTGTGTAGTCTTCTGTATACCTTCTGCTGTGATGCATCTCTGGCATTGCAATCAAATAATTTCTCAGTTCTTTGTCAAACAGGTTTGGACTCTTGGAATAATTAATTAATGGATGGTTTTTTTAAACCCTAAATAATAGCTTAGTTATTCTCAGTAGTTTTGGATTGGTTTGGTTTGTTTGAGTTTTTTTAATTAATCTACTACCCCACTTCTTCACCACCATGATCATGAGAGTTCTGGATATGCTCTGGCAATGGATACATCATCTGTAAATACCAGCTAGCAGGACTGAAAGTTTAATCATGAATTTTCTTTGAACTTGAGCATAGACCTGTCTGTGAGTGGGGGTGAGGCCTGATTATACTTCTGAAGGAAAAATAGCATTGCTGTCAGGGTGGGCTGGCCAGGGACTAGGGCTGAGTCCATTTTCAGAATAAGTGGGAGAAAGGCGTGTGGCCTTGATGCCCATCACTGCTTTGATTTCAGGCAACCCAGAGAGGTGCAGTGCTATTAGTGGGGTGAAGGGAGCTGGCTAAGAACAGGATTTGGCAAGGGCAGTTTGGGGTGAGCCATGCATTCATGACACCCCTAGCTTTAGGGAAACCGCTTCTGAGGGCACTGAGCCTCCTTAATGCGAGACTGCTTGTGGGCCTTGGTGATCTTATGTTCTGTTGTTTCCTAGTAGAGTATTGGTTGCTGCTTTTCCAGCCTCTGTGAGCTTCAAACTGCATTAATGCAAGTGTTTTTGAAGGCAGCAATACAGATCAGCTTGCAGCTTTGAGTAGCAAAGGATGTAGCTGCTGGCTGCTAACCCAGGATACAGGCAGAGACCTGTTACACCTCTCCTTCTCAGTGGCATCAGTTCTTTGAATTCATGCTTTTTGTTCTCATCAGTTATCTCAATGTCTCTCCAGTGCCTTCCAAAGCAGCAGAATATGGTGGAGGGTTGAGTGTGTACAGGAGGTGGGATTCAGTTGTCTGAAATACCCAAGTTATCTGTGTGACCTTTCCTGGATGTAACTCTTGGTATAACAGCTACAAGTTTGTTGATTTTAATATTTAAATAAAATATAATAATAATAAAATAAATACTAAGTAAAAACCTGTTGCTCCTCAGTTGAGACTTGAATAAATTAATTTACACTTAGAGGTGTAAAAAACCTCTAAGAGCAACTGAAAAGAAATTTTAACTTAAATCAACTTGCTATGCTAGTTTTTTAAATACCAACTTAATAAAAACATTAAAAGTTATTATGACATTACATATTTTTATAAATCTTCTGATTTTTGTCTTTTTAACTATATTTAACAACCTTAAAGGGTGGTAGTATTTTGTGTATAAATATTGATATCTGATAATTTGGAAATAGTGTAGAAAAATTGCATATAAGTATCATTTTTGCTTGAAGCTAAAGGTGTTTAAGAGACATGCTTTTAAAATGGCCTCAATTTCTGAGATTTGGGAGTGGTTTAGTTTCTAAAATGAAAATATTTTAGTTACCTGTTGAAATTTTCATTTTCTTGAAATGTTAGGGGGATAGTGGCAGTTACTCCCTGATAGGGTTTTAACTCTTGAACTTCTTGGGGGGTGATGTTCAGTCATAATGTTGTTATTCAGATGCCTTGAAGTTGTTTTTAGATTGCACTTAATTGTCTTCAGTCAAATCAGGTTGGCTAAATGTTTTGGTCAAGAAATTTCTCTGGTTATACATGTGCTTACTGTTTTTAATAGAGTAATGTTAAAATCTTAATTACGTGTGTAATTTGCAAATAAATCTCTGTTCAGTATTAACATAATAAACTAATATTAAGCTTCTGTGTAGACTAGTATCAGGACTTGCAAATGCAGAACTATTGGTAGAGTATGAAGCAGGTTGAATTAAGCCCACCTCGCCAGAAGATTACCATAACAGTTAGGAAACATGCTGATATCTGGGTTATACTGCTACTGAGTTCAATGGGTAAAATCTTTTGGTTTACAGGAAGCTGGATTAGGAAGAAAATCTATTGTTCAAGAAGCACTGTTAATTTGTATGCAGGCAAAAGAATTGTAGTGCTTCTAGAATGGATTGTAATTCTTTATTCTGTAGCAAGTCTGGTTTGTTGATGCACTCTTAAATGTCTGAAATTTTCTCCTCAGTTTTTCTGTATTTTTTCCTCTGAATACAGATTGAACCAAATATGCATTGAAAATTGGACATAATCAAAACAGGCTGTTTTTTCAGGCCACTCTGAAGGATGCTAGACCTTGGTAGGAGCAGTTCAGCTGTTCTGAAAATCAGTCTCAAGGGTGCAGAGCTAAAGAGCACTTTGAAAATGTAGACCATGAAGAACTTAATTCTGTAATAGAAATATCAACTTTCGGGGTAATTGCTGTAGTTAGAGATAAAATATGTCTTTGGGATTCTTTGCAGACTTTCTAGTAAGGAGAGCAACAGAATAACTTTCAGCAGTGTGCTAATGGCAAGTCAGACTAAAAAATGTTTGAAGGAAAAATATGCAAATAGGGCATTCTACTAAAAACATGCATGAATGTTGAAAAATTCAGAAGAAAACACGTATATGGTACAAGCTGATTAGAAGAAGGAAAGGGTATAAATTATTCTTTTCTCCAGACAATTTGTATAAAAGTTTAAATAATGTTGTGTCAGTGTGTATTTCTCATTTCTGTCTTGTGTTGCTATCTCACCTTACTTTATATCTGTGCTTTGCATTTTAAAAGTATTTAGTGTCTGTTTATGCAACAAAACCACGGCCAACACAGTGACTGTGGCAGAGGCTTTCAGCAGGAATTACTATACCCGTGGTCTGAGCAGTACAAGCTCAGCCCGTGGAGCATCACCTATATCCAGGATTTCAGCTTCACAGAACTAGTGGCCAGGGCCATAATAGTTGTGTCTTTGCTTTTCTAAAAGCTTAAGTGGCATGTTGCCACTTTATAGTGGTATAGACCTGACATTTGCCAAGTGCTACTTGCATACTTATTGCCTACTTTACTTCATTCTTACCTTTAAAATCTGTAATATTTGTATGGCATCTCCATGACTCTCCTTGCCAATCTTGATAACAGACCACAGAGCTGAAGTACCTGAGTGGCAAAAGGATTGAAGTGACAACTTCAATCACAGCTGGAAATATATGTCTCTTTTTTAAATGTTCTAATATAATCTGTTTTTCATAGTAGAATAAGAAAATGTTTTAATAAAATCACATTTGATCTTGTTAATTTACTAAAAAAAAAAGAAATAAGCTGTATTCCTAAAATAATTTTTTCAGGAGGCGTGTTTAATTTATTCATTCTCAGAGGATATTTAAGTTGTAGAAAGTCTTAGCAACTTGATTCCTTTTCAAAGTCTTGAAGACAAAATGTTGATAAGGCACAACCATTCTATTGCACTTTTGTGAAGCATTTGAAAGATCAGCCTTCATGTAAAACTACATCCATTCATCAACTCCAGCTTATTTAATTTGTTGATCTTCAGATATAGGCATAACATGTGAAACTCTTTCAGACTGCTGCTGCTGCTTTTTTTCCCAGCCCTGGACCCGTTTAGTTGAGGGCATTATTGGGTTGCACAGCTTTTGCTTTTTCTTGTTTGTTTTTGTTGGATTGGGTTTTTTTGTTTGTTTGTTTTGGGATTTTTTTTTTTGAGGGGTGAGGGGACTGGCTTGGGTTTAGTTTGGTTTTGGGGTTTTTTTTGTTTTGGGGATGAAGAGTTGGGGGTTTTTTTGAAAGGAGGTGGTGGGTTCTTTGGTCTTTGCTTAAGAAGAGATGATAATCATGATATCTATCTCTCCAAAATACGTAGTTTCCTTGGAAGAAATGGGATTTTTGGTGTAGATGCAGGCAGCTGGATGATGCAGCTAAAGTGGTTAACTGGAGCCGTAGCTGCCCTTGTTTGCTATTTCTGTTTGCATGTTGAAAACACTTACTACTTAGTTTTGTTTGGGGATTTTTTTGTGTGTCAGTGCTTTACTTTCAAGTAAAATTTTCATAGTCAGATCCTGTATTTGTCTCTTGTTTTCTCCCTCTTAAACGTCTCTTATAAATCTGTTTGCAGCTGGGTCTCGGGCATCTTACAGCAGCCAGCACAGCCACCTTGGCTCCGAGTTAAGGGCACTGCAGTCTCCAGAACACCATATAGATCCTATTTACGAAGACAGAGTTTATCAGAAGCCCCCTATGAGGAGTCTCAGCCAGAGTCAGGGGGACCCTCTGCAACCAGCACACACAGGCACATATCGCACTAGTACAGGTAGGTGGATGTAACCTGCATGATTGTCTTTCTATGACATATGTAGCTTATTCTCTGCTACTAACTCTTCTTCTCTTTCTGATGTGCTTAACCAAATGTATTCTGTGCATGCCAGTCAAATAAAATACCTTTTGCAGATGGCAGCTGAACCCCAAATACATGCACAAAAGGGAGAAATACTTAATGTTGTGCTACGTGTACAGTAGATTAAGCTAATTTGGAGAGGGAACTTACTCGTAAGGAAGAGAGAAAAATACTTCTATTAACCTAGTGTGTTGTCTTGGAGAAAGATCTGTTGTCTTTGAAGAAATTGCTAGGATTTTTTTTTGCTTACAAAAGTATTTTTTGTGTTGCAAATGGACTACAAAGTTCCTGCCACATAAAGCTAAGTGATTGTTCACTTCCTTTCAGAGTAAATCATAAGTAAATGTTCTTTCTCTGTCCCACAGAGGTATGCTTTGGTACAGGTACACAGACATAAAATTGAACTATAACATAGGGAAAAGCTGTTAGCATCACTGGTTTATCCATAAATAATAATGATTGTCCCTGAAATGCTTTGGTGTACGAGTCCTACTTGCAGAATGTCCTCTCAACCAAATGAAATACAGCTGTATGTTGGAACCCACAAATAGATCAAAAATCAACAGGGATATTTATGGTATTTAATGCACAAAATAATTAGAGTATATAAATGCTACAGCCAAAATAGCCTAAAGCAGATGTAGAAGAAACTTGTCTTAGGAATTATAAGTATTTCTGGTGTTTTATCTTTGCTGTGTTATCAAAGAGGGAAGATTGTGTCCATTTTCACATCACTCCTGTTTTCATTAAGGAAAAGTTAAATGCACTTTTCAGAGCAAGATACTTTGCTTTCTTTTAAAATTATTTTTTTTAAACTTGTTTAAAAAACCCGTTTCTCCAAGGGAAAAGCTGGAAGTTTTTGTATGTCCTACTGCCTTATGCAAGTTTGGGTGTTCAAAATACAGGAGGAAATCTTGAAAAGGAAATTTAGCCAGAGAATTATCTAGCAAAATACCTGTAACAGCTTTATGCTTTTTGAAGGGCATCATTGCACCATTTCCCTCCTGTTAAAGAAACTACCACAGTCTTTTATTTTGTATAGTCACATGTGTATATGAGGAAAAATTACTGTTCTTTGCGTGATGGGGACGAAACCTCTGCCTACATCAGTGAGCAGTGGAGGCAGTGGTAGTAATTGAAACTACTATTTCTATTCAACTTTAAGTCTCCTATTCCACTTTTGGCTGCCTCATATTGCCTATATGATGCTCTCTTTCCCAGACATATCCTGAAGAGGTTTTCTTATTTTGCTTGCAAAATATCCCTTGGTTGTCTGTGCTGAAGTAGCAGGCTGTCTTATGACTGTACTGCTAACAACACCTCTGTAAGGAAGGAAACCTGGTCAACACAGATAACAATTACAGTGAATTAAACTGGAACATGGGATGCTAGTTGGTTGCACATGAAGATGGGTTTAGAAGGAAAGAGAAAAAAAATTGTAAAAGCCCACAGTTATATAGGTAGCAGAAACATGCCGTGTGAAGGTGAGTTTTGTTTTGCCGCTTGGGATGCGGATTTGAATGTTGCTGTAGGCTCTCTCTGAAGCAAGACCCCATCAGTCCAGTTTTGTGTTGATCCTCCCTTGCCTTCCCCCCTGCACCCCTATCATCAGGGTCAGGGGAAATGAAAGCAGATGGATGTGTGCCAGGCCAATCACGCTGTTGCTCTGTTGGTAGCTGTCAGCTGTAGATGCTGTCAGCCTTTCACACAGCAAGGCTGGAACATATCCTTTCTGATGGAAACCATACATTTTTTTTCAAATTAACAGGAAGGAGGGAAAGGAGTTCAAGTTTGCACATATTTTTTCCTTTATTGGGTTTTCTTAAGTGTTTGTTTGATTTATTTTTTTTTTTTAATTTTAGGACTAGATTGCTATTTGGTGTATGATATGAGGAATGTAGATTACTGTGTACTCCATGAAGATATGTGCCAAGGCTTCATGGCCTGTATAGTCTGTGTGCATGACTCATGGCAGAGTGGAGAGCTTTAAGACTTCAGTGCGCTCTTTCGTACACCATAGTTCACACTCTCTGTCTATCACAAAAATAGCTTTAATCATGAAGATGATGCATGCTTTTCCACATCTGACAGAAAGAAGAGGGAAGTCAAACTTAGTCTAAAGATGCTGCCCAAAGCCTAGATTTTTTTTCTCTGCAGCTGACACTGCCCATTGGACAAATAAATTAAGTTAGTTATACTTGCAAACCATTTAATTTTTTTGGTGGGTTTTTTTCCTTGTTGGTTGGTTTTTTTTTTAGTTTTGTTGTACTTTGTGGGGTTTGAGGGAATTTTTATGGGGTTTTTGTTTGTTTGATTTTTGAAGCACATTATTCCTGAATTTGAAAATTTCACTTTGGAAAAGTAACCAAGAATGGTTACTTACTATAGACATCACCTCTTTCTCTTTGTGAGCCCTTAAATACATAGTACATTCAAGAATGTTTCCACAACTGAGGATAAAGTCCCCTGAAGAGTTTTTCATCTTCTAGGTGAATGAACCTTCAGTAAGCAAAATTCAATAAGCTAAAATTTCTCTATGGGGTGAACTAAAATAAGTTTGTTTTATATGCTCATTGTTTTTTGGGTGATGTTTAGGTTTTTAACTTTAGTATTTTCTTTGTATTTCACTTGAGAATGAAATGCATTATGATAGTTCTGCACTGCATACTGCAGAATGTAGATAACATGTCTGAACATCTTCCCTAATAGCTTTAGATAGGATGAATTCTTCATAGAATCACAGAATGGTTTGTGTAGGAAGGGACCTTAAAGATCATCACATTCCATCCTTCCTGTCACTAGCAGGAAACTTTTCACTCTACTAGGTTGCTCAGAGCTCCATCCAGCCTGGTCTTGAGCACTTCCAGGGATGAGGAGTCCACAGCTTCTCTGGGTAACCTGTTCCAGTGCCTTACCAATCTCACAGTAAAGAATTCCTTCCTGATATCTAAACATATCCTCCTTAAGTTTAAGTCCATTTCCCCTTGTCCTATCAGTTAGTGCTCTTGAGAAAAGTCACTCTCCAGCTCTTGTAGGCCCTCTTCAGGTACTGAAAGGGGCTCTAATTTCTCCCTGGAGCCTTTTCTTTTCCAGGCTGAACAGCCCCAACTCTCTCAGCCTTATCCTCGCAGCAGAAGTGCTCCAGCTCTCTGGTCATCTTGGTGGCTTCCTTTGGACTTGTTCCAACAGTTCCCTGTCCTTCCTGTGCAGAGAACTCCAGAGCTGGATGCAGCACTGCAGAGGGGGTCTCACCAGAGCAGACCAGAGGAGCAGAATCCCCTCCCTGGCCATGCTGCTTTGGATGCAGCCCAGGACATGGCTGGATTTCGGGACTGCAAGCACATATTGCCAGGTCATGTTGAGCTTTTTGTCCACAAACACTCCCAAATGTGTCTCCCCAGTTCTAGTCTTGTTCCATTCTCCAGCCAGCCTGTACCTGTGGTGTAAATTATAACTGGGTATGTTACTGTCATCCTGTCTATGCTAAAAATAATGTTTCAAATTTGACAGCAGTAGCTGTAAAAGCTCTTTTGGTTGTTAAGCTTTTACTTAACAATCCCTTTTGGTCTTCAAAGGGTAATGCCTTCTCTCATATATAAAGTACCAGCCCAAACTTTTGCACTAAAAGCAGTAAGTGTGAAATTTTCCTTTTGAAATAGGAAGCCTCAAAGGATGTGCTTGGAGGGAGTACTCAGACACAATACAAAAAGCAAATTAATTTATTTACTGAATAGCAACTTAAAGCTTGTATTTGTAATCCAGCTAAACAACACTAATAATTTTTGTTCAGGCAGGTTCATTTCTGATTTTCTGCATAAACCTAAAGGTTTTGAATTATTCATATAGTAGAGATAAGCTTATTTGATGGGATGTTTACATGAACACTGATGGAAATTGAAGAGAGCTGTTAATTAAGAGAGAGGAAGGGTTGCCTTTCAGCCAGAATGGCACATGGAATCAATGATTTTTTGCTTATTTGCAGAATTAGAATTTTGAGCTAGAAGTTTAGTCTATAGTTACTGACATTTAATCCACGTCAAACACGAGAACAGGCAAAATCACACTATTTTGCAAGCCTGTGATTTCTGTAGTTGCCTTGAGGACAAAGCATCATCACTGCTCTGGCTGTGGGCTGTCAGTGCTGACCTGCAGCTCAGAAGCGCAGCTTTGGCAGCTGTGGGGTCTGTGTGAACAGTTGTCATCACCCTCCAGAGGCTGGCATCACTGTCTGGAAACTCATGCTTCTGTTGTGGTCCCTCAGAGAAACAGATGTGCCCCCTTCTGTAAAAAGGATGTAATTTCCAGATAAAGTTTGTAAAAGCCTTGAAAGAGTACTGTGCCCAGTAGTCTAGGAGAGAGGGATGAGAAATGGGAGAGCTGTGCTTGTTCTGAACTCTCTATAAAGGGGGACTTTGTCAGATAAAGTGTTTCTGTGTAAGAGCACTGATGCTGCTGGTGAACTGTGAGCATTTACATCTTAAAACCTGCAGAGTACTCATGCTTTAAGAGCACTCACTGGTTTTAGGAGCTGCAAGTGAGTACTTTTGACCCCAACCTTACAAAAGTGATGAGAATGCACTGGAGGGTTGAACTGGTCCTCCTCAGCTCTGTGAAGGATACGTGCATCTCACTGGCATCAGGGGAACCCTGGCAGCCTGCATGAAAGCTCAGAGATGGCCTTGGGATGCACAGCCTGGGAATGGTCTCTGTCTCAGTCACCCGAAAGTCACCATGTGGAAGGCGTTGTGATGCAGTTCAGTCATAGTTGAATGGACTTCAAAGTCCAGCAGTTTTGTGTGGTTACACGACCACTTATTGCTCCTTGGAGTGCTGGGTGCACGGAACTCCTCCTTGATGAAGACTGGGCATGCAAGGTACTGCAGAGACCATTCTGAGAGCATTAGGAGGATGAGAAGTATGTCTGTGATTAATACTGCTGAAATTAAAGACAACAAAGAAAGGAAGGATTTATTGAAAGGAGGTTGAATAGAAGAAGGGTAAGCAGTAAGAGTTTATATTGTCTCTGAAGAGTCACTTAGGGTGAGATTTGAAGGGCTTATCAGGCATGCTCTTGGAATGAGTTACCTACTGGGGAACATGTTTGTGGCAGGTGCACTCATGCAGCACTTTTTGTGCTACCTTCAGAGCTGCTCAATGTCCCTGTGTGCAGGCAGTTGCCAGGCTACCTTCAGGCTTCTCTGATGGCCTCCATTCCTTCAGGGCAGGTTCATCTCCCTGAGATTCCTCCCACTGATGTTTGAGTGCTTCCAGCAGTGCACGAGCACCTCTGAAGATGTCTGTTACCAAAAGCTGTGCTGTCACAGACTACACCAGTTCCTGGGCACCATGGCACAGAATACTAATCCAAGAGAAGAGGCCCATGGAATTTGTGATGGCCGGTGCAAAGCAGAAATATGTCTATTTGCAAGCTGGCTTTCTGTGTGGAGGAAGAATGCTGACTGGAGAGCTGTGAACAGCCAAGACAGCTGCTTCTCAAAGGAAAGAGTTATCTGTTGCTCCTGGCCATTTGCTAGTGGCAATATTTCGTTGTCCTATGATGCAGCTCAGGAAAATCTGCCAAAGGTGAGAATTGCCATTGTGTATCTGGACAGATGCTCTTGTCATCTTCTCTGCCTTCCATCCCACTCCTGCCTTGTACTTCATTTGCTGAAGGAAGAGTCTGCACCAAGTGCTGCTTGCAGTTATGTTGCCTTTCTCCTGTAAAAGTGTGTCTTGCTTTAGTGGGGTAGAAGCAGTGTTTGCTTCTGGAGTCCAGTCTTTCTTCATGGACTAGATACTGCTTGAAGGATGGGAAGAGGAGCCAGGTAGCAGTGGTAGCATTTGCTGCTTCATGCCTGCTGCACATGGTCTGGACTTTTGCTGCCCTGGTGTTTAAGCAGTGTCCAAGGAGAAGGTGTACAAGAAAATCTGGTCCTTCTTTTGTCACTGGGCTGGTGGCTTTCTCACAATGTGACTGAGCTGCCTCCTTGTTCTGTCTGATGAGGTGTCTGTGGTGATGATCATGTCTCCATTCATGACCTAGAGAAGTAGAGAAGGAGAAGCCAAATCCCCATTTTTCTTCTGCCCTAGGCAGGAACAGTCCGTACAAAACTAATTGTACTCTTAGTTTGTTTGAGTTTGGTTTTTTGCTGGGAGGGGAGGTAGATAGTTTTGGTTCTTGAAGGTGTTCAAATGGCTCTGACCTCCTCCTCTTCTCATTTGCTTTGCACAAATTAAGTGGAGCATCCAGGTTCTCAGAAACAGGTTCTTAAGTCATTTGCCCCTGCTCCCTGGGGGCTGCCTCTGTAGGAAAGGCCTGACCTCTTCAAACTTCATCTCACTGACCTGGTAGACTGGCATTGTGGAGTGAAAGCTGCACTGGCCACCATCTCCTTATGTCTGCCCTGCCTTCCCTCTGCAGCTGGCATGGTGGGGCAGAGACCTTGCCTTGTCCCAGGAGCGAGTGGTGATCTGCTGCCCGATGGCCCTGCCTTGCCAGCAAGAGAGCCAGAGATCCGTGCGAACAGTAATTGCTGAGTAGGTCCAAGAAGTTTTTTTAACAGTTTTTTACAGCAAGGATGGAGAAGGGTGTTGCATGGACTTCTTAATGCTACTTTGAAATACCCAAGGGCTTGATTTGCTGCATGCTTTTTATGCTGGTCAGCTTAGCCTTTCTTTGGTTCTCAACATTTTGTCACATCTCTTACCTCCTTTGTTGTCCTGTGCAAAAGGAGAATGAGACTACAAAGGATGCATGAATTGAGCCAAAGTACATCATCTTCACAAGACTGTAAATATTTGTCTTGGTATGTAATAAAGTAGTGAATATCTCTGAAATTTTTAGAAGTCATTATTTCAATGTGTTTTTTTACATATTGTGAAGCAATTTTCCAATTGCTCAAAAATCTGACATATGAAAAATTTAGATGTCTGAATCCTTTGGAGTGATTTACTCTTCTTTCAAGAACAATTGAGCTACTTTATTGTAATTATGTTTTATCACAAATTGTGTTTATCTGTCTGCTTTTACAGATAAACTGTTCTTGCACCATTTTTTAAGGTTCTAAACCTTAATCTTTTGACCTTTGAAATTTGTTGGGTTTTTTTAATGGTTATGAAATAGTTTAAAACAGAATGATAGAGTTATAGAATAGATTGGGTTTCAAGGGGCCTCCAAAGATCATGTAGTCCAAACCCTCTTCAGTAGGCAGGGACATCTTCAACCAGACCAGGTTGCTCAGAGCCTTGTCCAACCTGACCTTGAATGTCTCCAGGGATGGGGCATCTACCACCTCTCTGGACAGCCTGTTCCTGTTGCTCCTTACCACATTCATTGTAAAAAATAAGCCTTCTATCTTTCTAGCCTCTCTGTTTAAAACCATTACCTCTAGTCCTATTGCCACAACCCTGCTAAAAGGTCCCTCTCCAGCTTTATTTCAGACTCCCTTTAGGTACCTGTTCAAGTCTCTCTGAAGCCTTCTCTCTTCCAGGCTGAACAACCCCAACTCTCTCAACCTTCCATCATAGGAGAGGTTCTCCAGCCCTCTGACCGTTTCTGTGGTCCTCCTCTGGACCAGCTCTAACATGTCTATGTCTTTTTTGTGCTGAGCTGGATGCAGCACTGCAGGTGGAGTCTCACCAGAGCAGAGCAGAGGGGCAGAATCCCCTCCCTCCCCTGCTGGCCACGCTGCTTTGGATGCAGCCCAGGACACATTTGGTTTCTGGGCTGTGAGTGCACATGGCTGGGTCATGTCCAGCCTCTCCTCCACCAGCACCCCCAAGTCCTTCTGGGCAGGGCTGCTCTTAATTCCTTCATCCTCCAACCTGTATTGATACCACAGGTTTCTGCACCTTGCATTTGATACTCAACATTCAAATGATATCTGAAACAAATACAAGTGTTTTTTTTTTAAACTACTTGGAGGTACATCTTTTCGATGGTCACTTGGTAACTTGTTTGTTATTAGTTGTTTCAAATCACTGAAGCTGTCTTATGATTTAAACATGCTGAAGGAAATTTAGAAAATTAACACAGCATGAAATAAAACGAGACTGTGTAAAATGACATTGAGGGACTGCAATTTTAATGTCATGATGAATCACATGCAGAGGGCTTAGTTCACAGTTTGCTCTACCTGAAAGGTATGCAAACAGAACTTCAGCTTTGGGAATCAGAAGTCTGATCCTTGCATATCACTAGCGGCAGTTTCCAAAGAGCACTTTATATCCCAGTTAATGGACAATTACCTTTTCTCAGGTTGTGTTAAGTATTGCTTTTCAGCAGGGAACTGGAATTAGTTAACCAGATGTATCACTTGTAATTCCATAAACTTCAGATTAATGAATAAAAGGAATCTAAAGAGGCTTAGAGGAGAAAAAAAAATTGTGTATACATGCAGTTAGATATTGTCAGGTTCTTACAGGGAGTACCAGTGAGTATATTGGTATAGTAATTAATTTCAGAATGGCATCTAGCTGTTAATGAAAAGTTACCTGTTACATGCTCTTTTCTGTATTACAGATATTTGATTTAAAAGAAAAGGGGAATGTTGGTTTCAAATATATATATTTCTTTATTTGTCTCTAAAATTACCAGTTCAGGCGAAAAGGAGGAGCAACAGAAATACCGGCTTTCACTTGCCCCATTTAGATTAAACCCTTTATATATATAAGTCCTTTATACTGCTTCTCAAATCTGTGTTTAATTCTTCATGATCTAAAAGAGTTAGATTATAAATACCAAATATTGCTTCTTTCTGCTTAGGTGGTGGCTTTTTTTCTGGCTGGGGGACAGATTGTTTTGTTGTATCACAAGCTGATGTGCTGTACATGGATGTTCTGTGATGGCACAGCTGCAGATTAATTGAGGATCATGCTGATAAATCACACAGCATGGAGTTCTGGCTATAGGACATAATGTTTTCAGAGAAATTAAAAAGAAAAATTATTCCTATGACTGCATCTCTTTCAGTTTGGTAATGTTGTGATAATAGACCTGTACTCCTAACTGACATCCACTTGATAACATTGTTTTGGGAGAGAGAATTATAGGAAGCAAGCGGGGAACAAATCTTCAGTACAAAGTAAATTGAGCAGAAAATACCTTAGTAATCTGCATAAAGAATAACAAATAACCTCAAAGCAATACAAAGTCATAATCCCATTTTATTTGTCAGATCCAGGTTCTCTCATCTAGTCTTATGTGTGTTACAGTCTTGCATATATTTTTTAGGTGGTTTTTTTTCCTTCTGTGAGGTAGAATTTTCTATTTTACTTCCTTCCTATTAAAAATTTGGCAGAAGAATAACAAAATACACTGTTCTCAACTTGAGCAGTATCGTGTGGACAGGAATGGAGAGGCAGGTGGCTGGGGGTTAAAACCCTGAAGAATCACCTTTGTAATTTGAAAGCAAAATTTTCCTTTATAGTGCAGAAGCATTTCTCCAAATAAGATAGTTATAGTTTCAAAGTACTGAGCCCATGATTGGGTTAAATAAAGGAATTGCACCCACATGAAGACAGAAAAGATTTTGCCACTCAGAATAGAAACGTTTTAGAATGGTTAGTATCCATGACCTCTTTCCTGTGTCCCATGAACAGGATACCTCCAGAGGCTTGTATTTTGTTCCATGTATTTTCTAATTATTCTCTTCTCCTTTTTTAATAGAAGAGTGACTTGTAACATGTCTGAGCATCTCTCAGGTGCCCTTGATTTTTGCCACCTGTTGAGGGAGAGCTGTGATTATAAAATCTTGCTCAGGGGAGTACATACCCTGTAAATCTCATCTGCCACTACTGAGAAAATACAGTGTTTGTGCCAGAATCTGTAGGTGTATTTGTCATCTATTTACTGTACAGGTGTAGTCTCTGTTTAAAGATTCATCACATTAGATTTTAGTGATGCAGGACATCCATTCTCATTTATATACTTCAGTAGAAATGCAAGGTTGTCATTCATGAAATAAAAATTCAATCCAAACACCGTTCATAAATCTCATTCTTGTAAATCTTTGCTGAACAAAAACACTGTTGTGCCTGAGGTAGCTATCCAGTCATATCTTTAAGATGACTAAATCTTTTGTTAGAAGATTATTACATTTAAAGGCATTTTTTAAAAATCACCAGCCCATTTTTTTTTTTTTACTCAAGCTGTACTCATTTTTTTTTTCTATAAGACTGGCTACTTTTAGAACTGTCTCTTTGTCATAATTTCAGCAGTTTACATGTAGTTTTTATGAGTACAAGTATACAAATATAGTAGTTTTTAGTTAAATGCGTTTAACAACTTTTAAACTATCATTTGCAGAAGTTAGGTTAATGATTAAGGTGAACATATCACGTGGTCTGGCACTGAGGCACATATGTGATTACATTAATAATAAAACAACTGTCTATTCCAGAGTGGGAACTACTAATTAAAATAGCTGAAGTTTAGTAAGGTGTTCTAAGAAATACCATTTAGTAGCCAGTTTACTACTTAGGATTATAGTGCCCTAAATAAGGAAAAGTCAAAATCTGAAGGAGAAGATGTCCATGTGCTTGATGGCTGTAGCATGATTCAGTGCAGTCTGTTAATCTGTTATTGTCTCATATATTTATATATCTTTTTATATATTAACTATGACTTTTGTCCATATGTTCAGCTTTATGCTGGCCAGATGGACAGGAAACTTCAGGAATTTCAAGAGAAGGTTGTTTTAGAAATGAAAGCAGAGATTTAGTTTCAGTAGGCTCATCTATATGCAGCAGTGTGGTCTGTGTGGATTTACTGTGATTGGGTCATTTTGTCCCACACACAGAATGTACTGCAAAGAGGAGGAAAGTGATGTACATATCTCCTATATTGTACCATTGCTCAGGGTTCAATTTTATCTCTAGTGAGGAAATTCCCATTGATGAGTTTTAGTATGTCAATTTCTGAAAGGGCAGTTGTTGATTTCTCTGTTTAAATGCTCATGTAACAAATTAATTAAACTGCATGCCCTCCCTAAACTGAGGGATGCAGCTCAGAGAGAGAAGACACAATCTGAGAAAAGATCTTAGTAATAATGTGTTTAGCAGCCAAAGTTGGCATCTGATTATCACATTATGTGTATGCACCATTTTTTACGTGCAGAGCAGCATCACTGAAACATGGTAGAAGCTGAGTCTGAGAATGAAAGTTGCATATATGTGAGATTAAAATCTGGTAGATTTAAAATGCAGTCAGTTACTGGAGGTGGAAAGGAGTATTATATTTCTTAGTACTGATAACTTGAAAAATGAGGCTTCTCCTCTGTTCAGTTGTAAACAAGGAGGGAAATCATTCCAGCCTTGAGTTGGAAATCTGAAATAATTGAAAAGATATAGTTGAAATTCTAATAACTGCATAAAACTCTGGTGTCCACTTGAACTATGTGAATTTTAAAGTGATGCTTTAACTATATATGCTTTTGAGATACAGCCTTTGAGATGCAGGCTGTGTTACTGTGTTGGACACCCTGTAACTCTGGAACCTCATGGTGGGAAATGACTGGAGGAAAGGATGTAGAATTGGAGGAAGTTATGGGTTTGGAGATGTGAGATGGTGCACAGCAGTGAAGCCTCTGACAAACTTGGCTGTGGAAGATGCTGCATTCAGGTTTGGACTTCAGGCTTCATTGAAGTCTCATTAAGCACTGTTGCAAAATAAGCTTGGAAAGGAACTCACTCAGCCACTATATCTATTGAACTGAAATACAAGTTTCTGTGATATAAATTCTGTCACCATTGCTGCTCACTGAATTACTTCATCTACCTGTTTCTGCATTAACATTTGCTTAGAAGTACAAAAATCTTTATAGATTACTTCATTCATAAAATAATTTTCTTCCATTGCCAATCCTGGTGGCACCAGGTGATTTCACACTGACACCCGCTAATCACCTTATGAACCCATACGTACAATAATTAGTAGTAAATAAATGCCAAGTCTAAATTGGTGATGAATAAAATCATTCCATATGCTGAGGGTTAGGCAGTAGCAGCTATACAACTTCCCCCAAATGAGGAAAAAAAAAAAAGAAAAGGAAACTGAGACGCAATGTGAGGGTGGGCAAACTGAAGTGGAGCAAGATAGACAAAAGCCTTCAAAGTGGCCAGGTATCAGCTGTAATGTAAATAGAGAAATAGCTCAGAAACCAAGGAAGCAGTATTTTCTTTGACTGACTCTGCATTATAGATAAAACATCAGTTTCTAAGCAAAGGAACGTTCAGCCTTATTGTTAAAATTAGCATTAGATCTAAAGAACACTCTTAGAAAATGGAACTGAAAGGATACCTCAGTGCAGTAGCAAATTTTCTCCAGTCTTCAAAGACTGTCAATTTTTGTATTTTAAGACTTATCATAGAGAACAAGTGATGTTTCCTTGGTTTCTCTGAAGCAAGGAATTCTTCTGCAAAACAATGGCTTGTAGATATTGCAATGGTCAGGAGATGATTTTAAGAGTTTTCAAAGAATCAAGTAGCAAATGGTTGGAGTGTATACTCGCTTTGAATATGTTTGACCTTTATTAGGATTAGTACTTTACAGCTGCCAGCAATGGCAGTGAGCCTATTAAATAATTCAGAGAGGCCCTGAATATTTCCCATAGCAGTAGGAGCGTAGCAGCTAAACAGCTACCTGTGATTTTGAAGATGGATGGAAAAGTGAGAAAAAATATAAATCTCCTGTGATGGTGTCTGGTAGACACAAGGATGTTGCCTTGATAAAAAGGCTTCCTCCTCACCATGTCATGAAAATATCTGATGATTAAAATATTACTGAATACCTACTTGTACCAGCTTGTAGACATACTAATTACAAGTAGGTGTGACAGCTAGGTATAACCAGTACTTGAGGAAATTATGACTAACATGTTCGTGGGTGGAAAAGAGGCCTTTTTTGCTGTGCACCATCCTGTTCTGTATCAGTTTCTTTAGTTCGCTTGCACTTCTCCTGTATGTTGTGCTATGTTCCCTTAAAAAATTTACCTTGTGCAGCAGGGAGACCTATTTGCCATGACCTGCTGTTTAAAGCATGGAGCTGAGCATGGGATTGGAGGGAAAGAGGTTGTATTTCCCCTGATTTACATAAAATAGGAGCATCTGGAGAAAGCTGGAGCCTGCAGAAAGAATCAAGCAGAGATGTCCTGGAAGCCCTAAAGGGCTGATGTGTTTATAAGCAAAGGCTGGCTGGCTGGTGAAGAGCCCATCTCATGAGGATGCTAAGGAAGATTTGCTAAAAAGTCCTTTTCATTTGTCTCTGGCTGAGAATTGGGAGGCTGGAATTTTGATTGCAAGAAAAACTGAATAGGACAAAATAAAGAGTATAGAAAAGTGAGGGAGGAACAAATGGAAAACAAGAGAAACAGAAAGTTGTAGTAGTTTTGGCGGTGTTTTTTTCTGGTTTGAGTATGAGAAGTCACATAGCAAAGTTGTCAACCTCCACAGAACTTGTGGTATAGGTATTTGCAGAAGGTCCTAAATATTTTAAATCGAAACTGAAGCCTTGTATCTTGAAGTTCTGTAGTATTTGGTTGGTTTTTTTTTTTTGTTTTGTTCTCTCTTTGCATGTCTGAAGTACAAAATTCCTTGTGCATGTGTACTTTGAGCAGAAGATGTGATAGTGCCTTTATCAAATCTTAACAGCATTAGAGGTAGTTGCTAATATCAATTACGGGTAGAGTTTTTTCCCGTTTCAATAAATATTTTCAGTTTTCCTCAACCATGTATTTCTCTAAAATTTTATACTTCCCATGTGGGAAAGTGCTTCTAAAAGTAACAGCTAAGCAAATTATTACTATTATTATTAGTTATATGTAATACCATGTATCTTGAGCAGTATTAAAATTTACTGTTTGTGCTTGTTCCTTTGGATTGCCAATTCGCTACTAGCTTGATAATCATCTATTTTCTTAAATTTTTGTTGCAAAAAGGCAGGTACATGCTTTAAAACACTCATTTCAGCATTTTGAGTTAGTATTTATATGTCCCAAGCTTGATGAGTTTTTTCCTAATTGACAGAGAATGCACTGTGTTATTTTTATGGTGTATTAGGTAGGAAAAGCATCTGCTTTATAAATCTTCCTATAAATTTGGTGCCAACAGGATGCACTGCATTTATATAATTTATGAACTCATGCAGGGATGGTGGACATACTTTGTGCTGAAAAGATATCTCACCAGGATCCAATTTTCAACTTTCATGAGAGAATATAAATCAACTGCAAGTGCAAATCACTGAAGAAAAAAAACAGAGGGAGAAAACAAATTATTTTGAAATCTCCGTGAGTGAAACTAGGAGAAAGTCAGCACAGGAACTGAATGTCTAATATAAAATAATAAGAGGAAAATTTTACAGGGTAATACCTGCAAATCAAACAGCAGCATCAGTGAGGTAATTTTCAGCAAGCAGGTGTAACAAGATAATTCTCATTAATGAGTTTATAATTTCAGAAGATTTGATCTTTCTTATGTTAACTTGGCAAAATGTCCTCTGGCTTCTAGAAAGTCTGAACTTGTTAGCAGTTCATATGCAAACCTGATTTCCCTAAGATACTCAGGTATGGTGCAGTAGTATCCCTGCCTAGATCAAGGTGTTCTTGCTTTCTACATTTTGTTAGTGGTTTCTAACATCTGCCACAGATGTGAAAAAGAACATTGGAAAGCTTCTGAGTATCACATTATGAGCATATTTAGGGATGCAACTAAATTATCAGCATTAATATAAAAGTTTTGATATCTTTATTAATACTACATAAAAGACAAAGAAAGTTATAAAGACTGGCTTTTCTATATTCTGTTTCTGCAATCAAGAGAACCATAATCAGGGCATGTCAGGTCTTCAGAGGATTTTCATTATATTTAACCGGGGCTTTTCTTTCTCTTAGACAAATATTTGAAAGAACATATTAAATGTCTGCATGCTACCCTGGATACTCTGTTTTCTGGGTATGTGATTTTGGTCAGAGTAGTGATGGGCTGAGGTGATACAGTATCTTTTAGATATTAATAACATGACAAATTAAAGCAAGATTTTAAATGTTCAGGGGACAAACTGAGATCACTGAGACTGTAGTTCTTGATTTGGACAGTGTGAAATGCTCACTTGGAAAACTCTCATTTCAGAAATTCTCAGTGAAACCCTTCTCTCAACCCAAAATTAAAATTCTCCTTTTCAAGGACAATTCTTACATTGAAGTTTAAAATATTGATAATATCTAGAGATTTACTGGCCTACAACTGAGCATGTCATTTTTGTACTGGGTCTTTGCTGCCTGCAGCAGAGTGTGTGCTATGGCTCTCCCTCCAGCACGAGCTGGCCTCAGCTGCAGATCATGGCCCATGCAAACCCCTCAGCATGTCTGGAGGGGGGGGCACTTGGGAGAGGAGGTCAGGTGCTAGTCACCCTCTCCTTGTGTCCCTGCAAGGCCACTGTGCTGAGCAGTCCCAGGAAGGAGCCATGAGGAAGCTGACCAGTGCAAAAGGAACAGAGCTTCAGAAACTTACCTGACATTCAGAATCCACTGAATTTCCATGTAAGTTCTTAAAGAGTGAGGGGAGCAGTGTTGAAAGCAGTGTTTTCATGGGTGGTCACTTAGGTAAGACACAAGGTAAATAAGGATAAATAAGATTTTGAGTCCTGCTTATTTGGTTTTAATCTTGATCTCCTTGTGAGTTTTGGGACTTTGGAAGACCAGAGGAAGGTCTGGTTTTGTGGACACCTTTACCTTCAAGCTTCACAAAACTAAACCTGCTTCTTCACGGGGTGGTAATGACTTTTGGTTTTACCTATATGTAGAGGCAGAATAGAGTCAATGGTAGACCCAGCAAAACAACATGACTTGACTGTGATTCTGCTTCAGACAGTCCAGATCTTGAACTGGTGAGAGGGGGAAAAACAGCCCATTTCTCCATATACAGTACTGTTGCAATTCCTTCTTGTCCCTCTCTTCCCTTGCTAGGGCAAATCCCTTACCCTTGTCATTTCATCTAAACTGGCCTGGTTCTGGTCAAGTGCAGCTGGCTTGGATTTGAGAGGACAGTCAAATGCAAAAGTTAGAGAAGGGGCTAAATATCTTAAATTGAAAAACAGGTTAAAAGGCTGCATGACCATCTGCAAATGTACCTGGTATATGAATGCTTTCTGGTTCAGTCCAGGTATGTGCCTTCTGGATGCCCTGTGCTCAGAGAAGATTTACTGTGCTGGGTGAGGAAATCGACTTCTGAATTTGTTTCATTACACATAATCACTCTGGCTTTGCTATAGTGATTACGATGCTTTAGCTAGTTTGAATAGCTAAATAGAAGGGAGATCTCAATAGTTTGCCTAAAAGAGCCCGAAAGAGCCACACTTCAGTCAGCAGGTTTGGCTGCCAAAGGGACTTGTTTAAGCAATGGTAGTGTATTGGTATAAGATGACTTTGCTTCAGTTTTACATACACTTATTTTTGTAAAAATGTCTACTAAAGCATAACCCTTTTACAGTCAATGATGTAATGATGTCTACAGTGGATGTAGTCAAGTTAGATGTAGAAGTTTTTCTAAAGTGTTAGTTGTTTGGGTTTTTTGGGTTTTTTTTAGTTGATCTGGGTAACACTGTCCAGATAAACACAGTTGTGAATGTTTAAGTCATAGATTTGTTTCATTCTCATATTCTGATTATGGCATTTCTGTGTTCATTGTGATAAAATTCAAAAGGAAGTAACAGTCTGCTAGGAAGGTAATTTGAGAAATGAATCAGAGTGACTTGAGAAGCTTGTAGGTGTTAGGATGACAGCCAGTTTCAGTTCATATAAATACCTATTTTGATAACAAGACAAAGAGGAAAATAGAAAACTTTTCAAATAATTTAAAAGCAAACACAATTTCCATTGAACTGTCTTGCAAAGAAGATAAAGGAAATACACTGGAATATTTTGCAAAGCCATCAGCATTATGATGAAGTTCCTGTTTTCAGTATTATTGGTGTTGTAGAGTTTTTTTGTTATTCCCCATATAATTTGTCAAAAGGTAGTAGCATATTCTATGGAATGACAGTGCTTAAGAGCATGCTATGTCAGTATACAATCATATTTTCTCTTTTCCACTTGAAAATATTTCTAGTGTTTTCTCTGACTTGTTTTATTACTCTTTTTCTCACAAGGCACATGATTTTGGTTTTGAACTCTACATTTTCTGTTAAAATGTGATGTTTTTCTTCCTAACACTGAATTTAGCATGATTTGTGCATGGGATGTATAAATATGCTGATACTGTTAATGTATTTGAACTGATGCAGTTTTATGAAAATGTCTGTGTGTCTTAACTGATTTCTTAAGGAGAGGTGTGTGTATATATACACACACACACACACTCTAGTAATTAAACTGGAACAATACATGTAAAATGTTACTATATATGAGTAAATGTGATTGTAGAATCATAGACTGGTTTGGGTTGGAAGGGACCTTTAGAGTCATCCAGTTTCAGCCCCATGCAGTGAGCAGGGACCCTTTCAACTAGATGAGGTTGCTCAAACTCCATCCAACCTGACCTTGAGCACTTCCAGGTATGGGATGACAGATGAGTGGGTGATCCCACTTTCTTATGTTTGTAGTCAAATTACAATACCTGCTATTGTAAAATTAAATACTTCAGAATCATAAGGAAAAAAAAGTAAGTCAGAAATGCAATATAAATTTAAAATTTTCAGGTATTGTAATTTTGACAAGTACAAGGTCATACAAAACCATGGTAATTGTATTTAAAGCTTACTGTATTTTATTTGCTGACACTTTGAGATAAAATGCTTAAAATCCATTTAATGGACCTATAATGCATTAAATATTTATTTTTAAATGTACATGCCAATGAAAAATGATTGGGAAATTTGTTATAAAAACCTGTCTCTTCAGTATGTGGTTTTGTCTGCAGTTTAAGCATATGAATTTGACCAAGCTAAAAATAGCCCTGGACTTGGGCCACTCCTTTTGGCCAAAGTATTCTTGTTGTCTTGGGACAGGAGGAAATGGCAACCACCATGAGTTCATGTGCTGCTTCAAACAGTCCAAATTTTCTTCTGAGCAGAGCCAGCATTTAATTTATGTCTGTCTCCGGGCCAAAGATCATGTGGGTATTGGTCCTCTTGCCCTTACAGTGATAATCCATTTGCCATTAACTGGACTTTGCTTCAAAAATACTGCATGTTTAATCCAGTGGACTGGATCTCCACTACCCAGTGCTGTAACAGAAAGATAATGGGCTACAAGAGAGATTAATAAGATTTTTGAGTCACAAAAGCATTAAGTCAGTTTAAAGCTATTGGTTAAGCTGCTCAGAACTGGTGATGCATTAATCTTGAGCTGTGATGTATGAGCGCAGCCACTGCTGGTGTGCATTAAGACATCTATGTGGTCACCTTGTGCTTAGCTCTTTTTCAGACTGAGTTAACAATAACACTCTCCTAAGTCTTAACTTAAGGTGAATTTGCAGGAGATGGGTTAACAGAGCATATGCAGTGATTCTTGGTAGCAGGTGTCTGGTTTTCCTGCTTTATGGACACCAGGACTAGAAATCTGGGATGGCTGGGTATTTCTTCTGCTGTAGAGCCATCTGTCCCAATTTGGACTCTTAAGCCTGATTTGATCCTCCTTCTGTTGGTGGATCTCACTGACTTCCACCCCTGAAAGGACTACAAAAGCCTCACTTAGTGGTGGTTGTGAACCTTAGCTTGAATATTCTCATGCTGCTTCTGCACTTCTTTTCATGTTAGTGCAGTTAGAGCCGCAGGTGAAAATATCTCCAACCTGTTTAATTGGTGTTAAGGTCTTCTAGTGCAGAACTGGCATGTCATTTAGAAATTTGTTTGATGGTTATTTCCTTCTAAGGTTGTGAAAATGACAATGTTGCTTGTTTCTTTTTGTTTGTTTTTTTTCTCATTCTTTTTGAACCCTTTTATATGTGTGTGTTTTTTTTTTCCTCTGCCTAGACCTGGTTAACCATTTCTGTGAACAGGTCCTCAATTTTTTACTTTGTCCCTACTTTCCTGTCGTAGCCCCATCTTCCCCTGGTGTCGACTCCGTACCCTTACAGCGCACAGGCAGTCAACACGGCACACAGAACGCAACCGCGACCTTCCAGAGGGCCAGCTATGCGGCCGGCCCAGCCTCCAATTACGCAGACCCCTACCGACAGCTGCAGTATTGTCCTTCTGTTGAATCACCATACAGCAAATCTGGGCCAGCCATCCCACCCGAAGGGACCTTGGCTAGGTCACCTTCCATTGATAGCATTCAGAAAGATCCCAGGTGGGTGAAACCTTCTTCATTGTCTTTTATTTCTTGCTCGTGCGGAGGTTTGTAATTGCAGTTTGCTTTGTCTGTTTCTGCTGTTGGATATATTAAAAAAAAAACAGCTGTGGTGGTATGTGAAAGACTTTGCATGACAGCATTGTCCTAATGCATCACCTTGGAAAGCTCTCATGAGCTGTTCTGTGCAATGAAATGATAGGTGTGGTCTTGAATGTGGGTGTGTTTAGCCTGCTTTCAGTAGTGCCATCCCTCAAAAGCTTAAGAAAAGTAATTTTCTCTGGAAATGGGAGGAGTGGAGTGACTTTGTAGCCGTTGTGGATTGAATTTTCAAGTTGCTTCTTGGGCAGAAGTTGTTTCAGTTCTTGGTTTGTCTACATGTAATGTTTATAAATGCTGCAAGAAAGGGTATTTCAGTGTTGTGCAGTTGAGACTGAGCGATGTGAAAGCAACATATGACCAGGGTTATGTTTCAGCCCATGTGTTGTACAGGCTTCCAGTGCCAGTATGTGGTAAAAGAATGTATGATTACAACTTTGCAGAAGTGGTTATTGATGTGCATGCTGTTAAAATATTTAGCACAATGTTTAATGTTGCTAGTGACCATCCTCATCTGCTTAGGAAAGGTGCAAGGAGGAAACTTTACAGCCCAAGCAGGCATGTAGATTAGAGAGAGAATTTTCTGGGAAATTATTCAACTTCCATGATAACCACAAGAAAAATGCTAGCTGGAATCCTCAATGCACTTTGTGATTTTATTCAGTTTTCTGAGGGAAAAGAAAGCAATTGTCTTTGGTAACTTGAGTTTAAACTTGTTGAAAGTGTTAGTTTATACCAAGGTTTTTCTTTGGCAGATGGTGTGATTTATTTATTTATTTGTTTGTTGTATTATGTAATTTAATGATAGGAGAGTCCAAAAATTTGCCTGTAACAAAAATGCTGGAGGTTTTTAAGTAGCAATTTGAAAAGACTTCTCAAAATTGAAAAAAAAATAATAAATTGATTCTTTACTTGTTTAGCATTATAGCAGTTCTTTCTCTCCACCCAGGAACAGAACAGCAGATAACATTTTACAGTGCATCAGAAACATCACTGCTTGCAGGGTTTTACTTGTTAAGAATGCTTCTGTCTTCAACTTTTTTTCCCCCTTTAGCTTTGACCGCAGAAATTTGAAAAAGTATAAATCTAATTGCTCCTCTTCTTCCATCTGCCTCAAAGAAAAGATTATTAACGAGAGGGAAAAAGTCTTTTTCTGAAACAGTGGTATTGTATTTCTATTCTACTACGCAAGAGCCCATGAAGAAAAAAAACCTGCTTTATAATTGTGTTATGTTGAAGGTTAAAGAAAATTACATTAGGAGTGCACTAGACCTGAGGAGAAATGACTGTAATCTATATGAAATGTTCTTAGGAGAAGCATGATGGTATTGAAAATGCTATTCCTTATAAACAGGAAAGACATATTTACAGTATCTCTACAGCTCTTAGACATAATATCTTTTTAAGAAAAGGCTATTTCTGTTCAATTCCTTTGCTATCACTTTGCAACTGTTAGCCAGTTAATGTATATGTATATAGGATATGTGCTAGTATTTTCAGTTGGCGTCTTTTTTGGTTCTTCCTTGTCTCTTGGTGCCATTTGTACATTCATGAGTATTGATTTCTGTTGGTAAAACAGGAGTGAGGAGGCATCTAGGTATAAAATGAACTTCATAAATCCTTTAGAGGGGATCATTAAATATTATTACACTACTACATGGGTTGGAAATTTGTACAAAACTTTTGTAAATAGGTTTGCATTACTCTTGATTTCATTTATTTGATCCCATAGGCTCTGTGTGGTATATATTAGTATTTCTGCCCTTGCATGTTGGTTTGAATAATTCTGATAAAGAAATGTCAGAAACACACTTGTTTATGTTATGCTTTAATCCTCAGAAGCCATACTCCACTGAAGTAGACTGACTTGTGTAACTGTCTGTGGCCTACAGCAGTTGCTGATCATTCAGCTATTGGAAAGACATTGAACATTTGAAAGGAGTTTGGAGTAAAGTAACAAAAGCAATCAGAATGCTTTTAACGTGTTGCTTTATGTGAATAGATTACAAAAATGCCAATATATTACAAGTGTGGAGGTGCTAAAATGAAAGACTTTCTAGATACTTCAAAAAATAATATGGAAGGATAAAAATTACTTAGGGTAGAATGTGGGAGATACAACCAGGAAAAGGAAAACTACCCAAATGCAATACAGGCTTTCAGTGGCTGTGTTAAGTTGTGCTGTATGTCCCACAGGGTTACCAGTTATAGATATAACAGAGCAAGAAAAAAGTACACCGGTTGGTCAGCAGATGCAGTTTGTCAGCTGAGAAGTCACAAGTGTCCTAACAGTCATGTTGATGCTTTTGTTGTTTGGAGAGTTTTGTGACTGTCACAGATTTGTAAAGGACAATAGTAGGCATCATTTTCAGACACCAAACCTACCTGTCCAACCAGAGGTCACAAAAACTACTCAGTGGCAGAGGAAGAGTTCCAAGACAAAAGCACACTATTTGCTTTTGATTAGCATTTCCTATGTGTCATCCAGCTCAAGATGAAAAAGTAGATATCCAGGAGAGATTGTACTCACCCTAATAAGCAATTAGCATTCCTAGAATTGAACAAAATTTTCTGGAATCTTCAATTCAGACAGAATTTCTGTCTGGAGGCCCGGAAAAAATGGTTGGCAGGCACTGATGTATTTGACAATTTTTCCCACTGTTTTCACCATGTAGTTTGTCTTACTGATACTCCTAATTTTAAATACGTGTTCTGAGCTGACATTTGGCAAATGAAATTTTAGCTCAACATCTGTTCTGCATCATCCAGCTGTCATAAAATGCAGTTCAATGTTCATTAACTTAAAGTTTAGGACAAAAACTTTAAAAAAAAATGGGGAATGAGATGTTTACAATCAAGTTTGAGGCAGGGTTTAATTTTTAATTTATGCAGGTAGACTGTAAGCTCATAGGAGCTCATAAACAGGTAGTAAAAACTTTACACATCTATATGGTTGGAGAGTGAGGCTTTGTTGTTTAAAAAGGAAATAAGTCCCATATCACTGTCAGAAATAATACTTAAGTTCTGCACATGGGAAATTACAAAGTTGATATCATTACAGACTGATTTTTTCAGAGCATTCTTTTATGTTTACTTCATATATAAAAAAGGAAAATAAATATGCAGCAGCGCTGTGATATCAACTGTTTCATGCTGTAATCTCTTATATGAATATGTGGTATAAGAAGGGAAAGAACACAGTATTTATTTTATAGTTATCTGGTTTCTTTTGAACTATGAATGAGAGAAGTCTAGAGTATTTTAAAGTATCAGAAATACATGTTAATGTGATATTTTCTAGCTTACTTTCATGAAGGAAGATTAATCTGTCTCTTGGCAGCAACAAATTATCTGTGTATCCTTATTGTAATTATTTTAGTATTATTTTATTCTTCAGTTTTATTTTGTCTGTTTCTAAGTTTTAGGAGAACTGGGGAATCCTAGAAATAGAAATGTTGGGATCCGGTTGTCAGTATGTGTGCCTTTCAGATTTTATTCCAAAATCCAAACTTGCCAGATGTGTATAAATGACTTAATTTTTGAAGTTTTAATGTAGTAAGAAACCGTGTACATGTACCACTGTGGCTAAGTTACTCTTGCTACACAACAGATGAAAAACAGAACATTTTTATATCCTCCATTTAAACACATACCAATGAGGGTTTGTGGTTGCAGTGTTTTTCTGGTTTATGAACTCAAACTGGGTGGTTTGATGTGTCCAGTCACCAGGTGTCCTTCATTGTTGTGTGACTTCCCACCTGTTTTTTTATTTACTTGGGTATACACAGGTCATCTCCTGCAAAGAAGATGGCAAAAAGCTGAGGTAATAGCAAGAATTATGTGGAATACACTTTAACGTGGCTGCCAAAGTGATTTTCAGAGCTCACTGTCCATTTTCATATTGCCTTGAATTATATTGATCTGCACTTAAAACTTTCCATTATGCCTTCACTTTTCATGTGTTTCAGACCCTTTAGAACTATTTATTCAGAAAAAGTGGGATAATTTGGTGAATGAAACTGTAAAAGGTCCATTATTCATTACAGAACAGACTGCAATAATGATTGGGCTCTTGTTTAAAAAGAAAAAAACATTATCATTAGAGAATCATGTTGCAACTTTGCAAGAGAAAAAAGAAATTAAACCCAGTTATCTTGTAGTAGTTCTCACCTTTAGAGCTGTCTGGGTGTAAGTCAGCACAGAGAAGTTTTCCAGGTATTGCATGATTTAACTGTAATACCCTGAAACATTTCTGTTAGGTTTTGTGTTTTCAGAGTCAACTTCTCATTTCATTACCTCTGCTGACCTTAATTTCCTCCTAAGAAGAAAACAACAGTGCTGTCTGTCTTCTAAACTTGTAAACTAGCTTTCTTTTCACTTAGGAAAGGATATAAATTAGATCTGAACATTTTGTGTGAACTGTAAGTTTCAAAACTCATCTTTTTTCTCTTCCTTTTTTTTCCAGAAATATATTTAATTTCCAAAATACGAGCTGGAGAGCATTCTTTTTCTGTAGGAAAAATGTAAAATAAGAAGTAAAATAAACTCTTGGCTAATTTCTGTGCTCCCGTAAAACTGCTTCTGAGATTAGCACACAGAGTTTGGAGCATGGCCTTTTAAATGTTTCTGCAGGAGTCTTCTCCAAATATTTAATCTCACTTTGATACAAGGATTGTCTCGGTATTAATAGTGTAAGTCTGAATAGCAGCCAGGCACTCTGAGAGTGTAAAGAGGTAAGAAAATAACGGTAGAATCCTGCACAGGTGGGGTGTTAGCAGTCTTGCCAGGAACATTTCTGGTGGGTTCTTTGGGAAGGGTTGTCACCTTCAAAAAGAAACTTCTGGTGAGATAGAAGGCCTTGCTGTGACTGTGGTACAGCTGATGGCAGCGCTATGCAGTACTGCTGTTTTCAGGCCTGAGACATGGGCTGGAGTTTTCAGAATCCCAAGGGATTGGTGGTGGCATCGGTGCGCTTCTGGCCTAACTCTCCAATGCAACGTGTAGAAGATTGATGTTCACATTCCCAGTCTGGATGACAACAGGGGTTGCAGATACTCTTCCTGCTTTTATGTGACACAAGGCATGATAGGCAGCTCTCCTTTTCTCTTAATTGTTTTCAAAGGTCCCTCTTACCCTTAGCTGAAATTAAGGATAGAGGGGAACATTTCTCCAAAGGTGGTGGTAGTAGGGCAGCCATGGGAAACACATTTTTAGTGAATCAGAAAATGTAAATTTTGACAGTGTAGGCTTACCTGCAGAAGTGAATGGTTGAACTTCCTAGGTCCTGTGAACACCCTAAGATTTTTTTTTTCTTTACATTAGATTTACTAAGGCCAGGCCCCTTGAATTGATAAAACCAACTGGACGGTGTTTGAAAGTGCTCATTTCATAGGTTTGTGCTTAAGTATTTCTTTCATACAGGTTTACTTTCCTTACACAGAAATCATACAGTCTCTCAGGATTTAATCTATATTTCTCTGAGTATGAAAAACTGCCCCCAGAAGAATAAATTTGAAGAGTCTAAACAGCACAAAAATAACACAAGAACAGCAAGTCTGGAACACATAGCAATTCTTCATACAGATTTCTTCTACATGGAGGGTGGGAATTTTTACTTAGTGCACAAGTTAGTTTTTAAAAAGCATAACAGCTCTGATAAAATAAACAGCAATCTGTTTCCCTTTCCTGATGAAGATAATTAAGGATGAATCTTGCTTCATTAAAATAGGTGAGGATGAAACCCATAGACTATCCTACAGTCTGTTAATTTGGGATTTTGGGACCTAGCTGGAAGCCTTGTCTGGAAAAGATTTTCCCAGAGAATATTTATTTAATTCCAGCTTGAGCATGTCAAAATAAACAAGCATCTAACTGGCCCTTGAAAGCGTCAACTTATGGTGAGGGGAAGAATTGATATCCAGAACTTGTAAAACTTATTTTTGTGTGTATTTGAGCACAGTGCAGTATGTGCCAACAGTTCCTGTCTTTCCACTGTTTACATTGAGGTGGTTTATAAATAGCTGGGGAGGCGTTGGGCACAGGTGGAGCCATGTCACAGCACAGCAAATGCAATTCAGTATGTACAGAATTATCCTTTCTCTAGGATATTATTCTTTCTCTAGGATAAATGCTTGATAGTAAAAAAAACCCCAGCCAAACTAAACCAAAGAAACAAAAAAAAAAAAAAGTATATTTAGAACTGTAGTTTACAGGAATGAAGTGACTCTGCTTTTAGCTCATGAAATACTTACTACCCTCTTTCTCTCCTTTTTGACTGGCACCATTTTACTGACAGTGCAGAAGGCCACTCAGTAATGTTGCCATCCTGTCTTTCAAGAAATCCAATCCTATCATTAGAAAATCTGCTCTATTGTAATCACAGAACATCACACTTTCAGGATATTACAGTAACATGAATGGTGCTGGTCCATGTAGTTTGAATAATGAGTATGTCCAGGAGAGCTTACAGTTCCTAATCTATGAGCAGAGTGGAAGAGGTTATGTGTAGCCATTTTATTTGTTAGGTTATTTAGCACTATGCAGGGTATAATTTTGAGAGAGACGATACCTTGTCTCTTGTTTTGATCTGCAAGTTTAGCTCCTCCAATCCTCTCCCTCCACCAGAAAGTAATTCCTTTCCATTGTGCTGAAGGGAGGGAAACAAAAGGCTCCTTAGGTACTTGTGACTGAGGCAAGGCATTCAGGAGGATGCTGGCAGGAGAGCCACATAGTGTGGTAAGTGCACTTCTAATAGCTCAGGGGAGATGGGACTGATGTTTTCTTTTTGAAGTTTTGTTATTTATGTTAACCTTCCTTCCTCTCCAGTGCCGGTCTGCCACTTTTAGAACAGCAACAAAGCCCTTCCCTCTCTTTCTTTCTTCATCTGTTTTGTATTTTAATGGCCTCATTCATCCAAAAGAAGCAAGTAGACAGTGTACTTCATACTGTTAATATCTCATTTCTGGTTCTTGCATGGCGTTACTGGGCTTCTAATGGCAAATATATGTTTCAATGCAGTTTTTGCCTTTGTTTGCCACACATTTTGCTCAGCATCCTGTGGCTCATTTGGAAACTTTGCCAGATACAAAATCTGTGTGGTGCCTTTTATGATGACAGACTGTAAGAGCCAGGAAATGTTGTAAGTATATTTTCTAACCAGATACTAAAAACAAGGAGGAGAACCATACTTCCAGGCTTTACCGGGCTCATGTAAGCTGTTTTGATCTTCTGGTAAGATAAACCACGTAAGAAGCTTCTCAGCAGTAGCTCTTGGACATCTCATCAGCCAAATGGGTAATAATGATCTTACTGTTTACAGGGGCATTGAGAATAAGTTAAACTTTTAAGGTGCTTTGAAGTTCAAAGGATAATCTTGCTTTTACTTTCATACGATGAGAGTGAGAAGAGGGAAATAGAAGGAGAAGATGAATGGGGGAAAATTTAAAGAAGTGATAGAAGATCAGGACGCATAGTCTCAATTTTTTTCATTAAAAGAAGCAACTGAAAGTCATCCTTGATCATGAGACAAATTGCCATGCAGAGGTTGTTAAGTTCAGAAGCTGGACCTCAGTGTCATATACCATAGCTATTTTATAAGCAGGAAACAAGAACTAACATTGAGAGTGCAGAACATTTCTACAAGATTATAACATCAAGCATTTGCTGAAAAAATATCTCCACTGTAGAGCAGAGCTCAAATGTTTGAAAGGAAAGAATGGTTAACAACTTTTATTAGTTTCTAGCAGAACTTTATAGCTTTTATAAATTGAGAGCTTGATTTTAAGAATTTCAGCTCTATGTAGATTTAAAATGTTATATGGTAATAGATGTATCTCTGCCAGCTCACTCAAGATTAAAAAATCACAGAATATTCTGAGATGGAAAGGGCCCATAAGGATCATCAAAGTAGAATGGTCCCTGCACAGGACACACCAGGAGTCACACCATGTGCCTAAGAGCATTGTCCAAATGCTTCTTGAACTCTGTCAAGCTTTGTGCTGTGACTTGTGGAGGTCCCTGGGGAGCATTCCCCAGTGCCCAACCTCTGGTGAAGAACCTTTTCCTGATACCCAATCTAAACCTTCCCCGATACAACTCAGGCCATTCCCTCAGGTCCTGTCACTGGTCAGCACAGAGCAGAGATCAGTGCCTGCCCCTCCTCTTCCCCTCATGAGGAAGCTGCGACTGCAGTGAGGTCTCCCCTCAGTCTCCTCCAGGCTGAACAGACCAAGTGCCCTCAGCTGTTCCTCATACAGCTTCCCTTTAAGGCTCTTCACCATCTTCATAGCCTTCTTTTGGCATCAGAGCCTGATGTGAAGTCCAGCCTCCAGCCTTTATTTCTCAGGTGCATCACCGTTTCCCTGGTGATCTTCACCACCTTCACTTGGATTGTTCTTTCTCAGCCTGCTCCAGTGCCCCACTCCAGGAACTTAATGAACAAGTGAGGTTCACAGATGCACCTCAGTTCTTAGCATTAAGCAAACGGTTTCCTAGGAAGCAAAAGATAGCACTGATCCCATAGAAAACTGCATGCATTGTTGCCAGGGAAACTCCTAGTCTCTAGGCTTACTGTGAAATATTTGGGGTTATTACTCCTTTGGTTTTGGTTGGTTCGTTTCTTTAAGCTACTGCAGCACCAATGGGACTACTTGCTGCTTAGCTTGTCATTTACCATTAATAATTTGGGGGTCATGTTTGTCTTTGCTGTTCAGTGAAGTGGAAGGATCTGGACAGGTGAAGTCCTGGAATGAAATGGACAGGTTTTCTCAGCCCAATGGAGGGCTAAGAGTGAGATATCTAGGTTTCCTGAACTTACCAAAGGTAAAAATGTGGGAAAGGAAGGCGCATGTGGAGAAAGGAAGAACTATGTAAACTCTATCCCAAGATAAAACGAATAATTTATGTCAGGAAATTACCAAAAGCTACACAGGGCTAAAGAAAGTATTTTAATATAGTTTATTATTCTTTAGAATCTAATAATTTGAAGTTAGCTTGGTAATCTTTTCATTCCATGTGAAGACATGATGTATTTATTTCACAGATTTATTTTTGAAGAGTAGGGCTGATTTTTGGTTTTATTCTGTTTGATATTATGTTTTTCTTTCTACCTACCTGAATTTGAGTATCTTAAGTGTAAAAACTTGATTTGAAAGTTTGGGCCTAATAGCTGTAGTGTAAGAAGAGTGGTCCTGTGTGTGTGTGTCTTGGTGGGAGGAATGAGTACAGACAACACAGGTGTAATAAGGTTTCTTAGTAAAAGCAACTCCATTACATTCCTGTTAGCCAGGGCTGCATAACATTTCATTGTTTCTCTCAGAATCTGTGCTGATCCATCAGCCTCACTTACTGTAGCTCTTGTTACTAGTGTGAAAAGTGGTCCCTTTTCTTGACCAGGAGATGGCTGTTAGGAGTTCTAGGCAAAGGGGGAGCCTGGAGCAACCTACAGGTGTTTGTTTTTCAGAGGTGTTGGTACTTTTCTGTTAGCTGAGTGGTATTGCTGCTGTGCCCATTCCTGTTCAGAACTTGGAGCTGTGGATCTGAAGTGGGAATGTGCAAGGGAGTTCCCTGCTTGTAGAGAGCCAGGATGTCCATGCCCACTCACAACAGGCGATTTGCTGCCAGTGAAGTTTACTGCACCTGAAGGAAGACACAAGAAATTTGAATTTTTGATATTTGATAGTTCTAATTCATGTCCAACGATTCACAGAGAGAAGCAACCTCTGTTGTTCGGTGAAATGATCCTGTAATTACGTACACAGTTTGTATTACATTACACCATAGCTAGATTTATGGCCTTAAAATAGAAGGAATTTGTTTTCCTCCTGCGAGAAATTGGCCTTTAAGGGCTTACCCCTTTTATGCTTTCTAGGTTTCTGTATAGTTCTGTGATTCCTTCCAATACCTTTTAATAGGAAAGGCTTGACATTTTTCTGCATGAGAATAGCTGTCAAACGTCTTGAAGAGCTCTGGCTACACACAAATGGGCGCACAGGGGGATCTTTTAGATGTTTTGCTGTTAGCTTTTTCAGGAAAAATTGGGAGAAACGGATTTGATTTCTCCAGTGCCTTTGCCTGAGTTTGCCACGGTTGGCCAAATTGCAGAACCTCTGTTTCAGCAAGGCATTTCATCTCTCATGTATTTAGAAATTCTTTTAAATGCATGAAATCATCTCTGCAGAATGAAATCTTCTTTGCATAGTCTTCTCCAGTGGATTTTTTTTCATTTGTCAGCAGCTACATTTTTTTAAATGAAATTTTATCCTAAACTGTCAAGGTTTTATCTGCAGCTGTGAAAGGATAACAGATCCTGTCAGCCGCTGCTTTTTCTGTGGCATGGCTCCAGCAACCATCTGTTACCTTTCTGCTTCTGCATGATTTACACAGCAGAATCTCCCCTCCTGGAAAAAAAAAAAAAAAAAAAAAAAAAAAACAAAACAAAACATCACAAAAACAAAACAGCAGAGAAAAGCTGCACAAAAGCTGGGAGACCAGTTCCTGGATTTGATAATAGAGACTTTAGAGCAATTTGGTTATGTTTCATAGGAGGAAGGAGCTGCCTTTGCACAGGGGGAAATGGCCTGCATGAAATTTTCTCATTCAAAAGTGTGTGTGCATGACACAGAGAAATTCAGAAGTGCACACTGAACACCTCTCCACCTTTCCAGTTATGAGTTTGAGCTGATAAATTTTCAAGTCAGCTAGGTGGAAGTATTTTCATTGAGAAGCCTGTTTATCACCTCCTATATGCCTGTAATCATATCAGTTGTACACATGGGTGCAGTGAAACTGAGCCTAATAGTTCCTAATCCACAGTAGGTTTATTACTAAGCCAGATTTGCCTCATAATAATAATGCAGACAGCTTCTCAAAATAACTTGCAGTATGAATGCAGAAGCCTTATTCCTGTTTCATTTCATATTCATCAACATAAAGCTCTCTGATACTGAACTTACATCTTCCTTGCTTTTGTTGTTCTAAAATAAAATCAGATTTTGTTTTAGATTTTTTATTTATTAATATTAAACAAAACTACGTTTCATTCTGTTTCAGTGTTTGTATTGTGGATTTTTTTGGTTGATTTTTTTTTTTTTTTGTAATTAGCACTAAGAATGGGGTAGGAATCATTAGCTTCTCAAGTGTTTTCCAAGAACACATGATGAGAAAAAGCCTGCACTTCATTGCTAAAAAGAAGAAAAAAGGGTGTTTGGAAGGGTGAGGGGAAGAACTGATGGAGCTGTTTTCCTTCAAAAGAGAGTTTCTCGGGAAAAAAAAAAATCAGGAAAACTATGTATCAATCTCACTAAAATTTATTTAGCATTTAGAGCATTATTTATTTATTTTGCATCTCTACAATTAAGAATGGAATGGATGGCAGAGAAGTTGTAGAACTGGTAGGTGACAGCTGAGACATGCAGAATAGTGAATGTAGCCTGTTACACTTGTATGGAGAATTTCAGCATAGCCTGAAGGATAATTAAATGCACAAACTAGTTTTCAGAAACATTTTACAGAATATGAGCTCACGTCTCAAACATTTTAGACTTCTTTGGAAAATGCAGTTCTCTGCATGTGGTGTTGATTTACTTCCTTGCTGTTGCAGGCTTCTTGGGAAAGCTTTACTTACAGTGCTCCCAGTTGTGCTGAATATAAGCTAAATCGTGCAGTATTTTCAAAGAGGAAATTCCATTTACTTTATAACATGACTTTGAATGGAGTAAGTGCAGCAATTCAAAGAAACTTCTATTCTATTGGAATATTGACCATGAGTTTTTGTAATGTTGACTGGTGCTGTGCCTGAGACAGAGACACAACACTCTATGATCCATGTGACAAAAGCACATTATTGTTCTGACTTCACCTTAAATACCTTTCTTAATGTTACTGGGCAAGCACTTGTGATGGGTTAAAAGTTCAGGTTGCTCAGCTCTCTGACCAATAGCTCCCACAGCTTAGGTTGGGACTCATTGGGTCAAATCCCTGTCTGTTTCCAATTCTGTCCTATCTCTGTTCCCTGGAGGCCTGTCTATCAGGCCAGGCTGCTTCTCCCAATATGGCCAAATTAACTGCCCAGTACAAGCCAACTTGCACTGTGACAAGTTTTGATCCTCAGTGGTTAAGGGGCAAATTTTAAGTTTTGGATTAAAAAAAAAGAGAATAAGAGGATAAAACTTTCATGTGGCATTTAATTAGATTACAGTGAAAACTAGTGAGGTTCAAGAATTTGGTGATGATAGTTTGAAGTTCAGCATTTGTTCGCAGTACAAGCAAAGTGTGGATTTCTCCACTTCATGAATCTTGTATGTGGGGGAGAAAGTGTTTAAAAGGCACTGTTGTCAAGTTCACAAAATATGTGCTATGAGAAATACGTGGAGAAAACCTTTTCAGCCTGTTTCCTCTAAAATGATCTTGTAGTTTCCCTGTACCTCTCTTATCTGCAACAGCTGAGTCTCTCAGCAAGTTCACAACAGCTAGAAGCAGTTCAGAGATGGATTTTTTTCCTTTCTTTCAGACAGATAAAGCTGCTTGATTCAAACAAGAAAATAACATTTTTTGGATAATAACTCTCTAATAACTTATCACTCAAATGGTAAGATGTCATTGTAACAAAGGAAGTATTTTTACTGTCAGCATCTCTCTAGAGTAAGAATTTTGTTTCAGTTGGGATGTCATGCATCCTGCTTTAAAACTTTAATTAAACTTCTGGAGAGACATGTTTTAGAATTTTCTTGTAAGACCTAAAGTTTGAAGTCTCAGTGGTAAAAAAGTAAAGCAAATAAACTTTTAATAGAGCAAGTAGGATTTTCTTATGCTGGTGTTGGTTTTGTTTAGAAAAGTCAGGAAAAAAATAATGTTTTTTTGAAATAAAAGCCAGGAAAAAATAATAAAATCTAAACTGAGTAAAAGTAGCTTTTATGTTTTCTGGGAATTTAAAGACTGATTGAGTGTTTAGAAAGTTCAGACAGAAGAGAGATGGCTGCTTTTACATGACTGTTGTAATATTGTAAAAAATATGATCTCTACCTTTGTTTCTTTTACCTTAGGGAAAGAACATTTTGGCAAAGAACATTTGCTTCTTCATTCTCCCCACACCCATGAAAAATTTAGGCTTCTTAATACTGAATTATCTTAGGATCCCATTGAAGAGGAGACTGGTGTGAAGATTTATGTAGCTCTCTCAATATGTGATAGTGATGCAACTCCCTTGAGAAAATGCAAGTTGGAATGGAGGCTGTGAAAAGTTCCTGGAGAATTACTGGCCAGCATCCCCTCTTAATATGCAATCCAAAATTAAAATCAAAAGTGCCCCTGTTTCTGCACATCTTGCTAACATTTAAATGGTCCAGTGGTTTCATTTTAATCTACATGTTCAGTTCCAAAAAGCTAATGTTCAATTTGAAATGAGATGTGGAAAACTGGAATGATGAAGAGCAAGAGAAAGAAAGGCAGGATTTAAAACAAAAGCAGTTAAATTGTTTAGTTATGCCAAGGATTACAAATAGGGAGTGTCTTTCTGGACAGGTCTGCTGTGAAAGCCTGTAGGAAGGATGCCATGTAAAAATTACAAAAATCTTTTTGGAAAATGTGGGCAGATACATGCTCAAGGTTGTTGTTAAAGGAGCTTTTTAAAGAGTGCAGCGAAGGGCAAAACTCTGAGGGACCATGGACATCTATGAAAACTATGTGGAAAATGTACCCAACCATATTCAACAGTCTCATATCATCTTGTAAAAATCAAAATTGCTTTGAAAGCTTGATTGCTGGAATGAAAAACCCCACATCTTTGAAATAGGGTAGCAATTTAACTGCACAGCTATTAAGTCTGGTTAACTAACTTGGAAAAATCCCATCTGTTTTCTTTACTACTCCGCACGTGGCATTTGCTAACCTTACCTTATTATATATGCATATATTTTTGTGTATATATCTATGTATGTAGTATTAAGTGAGGCTTTTAACTTGAGCATGTGCTGGCCATGGAATGTCTTGAAAAGACAAAGTGCAGAGCACAGGATTTTTAGAAACAAATAGGCAATGGAAGACCTGTGAAAACTTCAGTATTTCTATATATAGAATAAGTACAATTTATATATGTAGTAGGTATGTAAAAACCATAATCCATGTTTGCCTGATTTCAGTCTGTATGCTGACAGCATATATGTATGTGTAAGAATATGGAGCACAGGAGCAGGGTATGATTTTTATTCAAAGACATGCAATGGCTTATAAGAAACAGTAGGATTGGTACAGCATGAGTGGAATCTCCTTGGCTGCTGCTGAAATTCTTTGTGTAAATCAAACTGAAAGAGCTAAACTACCTTTAGCTTAGATATTAGGAAGGAATTATTCATTGTGAGGGTGGTAAGGCCCTGGAACGGGTGTCTAAGGGAAGCTGGGGATGCCCAATCCCTGAAAGTGTTCAAGGCTGGATGGGATGGGGCTTTGAGAAACATGATCAAGTGAAAAGTCACTTGACCCATGGTAATGAGGGAGTGGAACTGGAAGATGTAAAGTCCCTTTCCAACCCAAACCATTCAGTGATGCTGTGATTCTGTGAAATGCTGCTAAGCACGGATATAGACCCCAGCCTCTCCAGCACTTTTCACACAGAAACCATCCTGTTCAAAGGACATGGTCTGTCCTATATCAACTTCAGAAAAGATACATGTTAGTTGTGTCCTCTACTTAAGGTAGAGTCATTGTCCATATCCTTTGTGGTATTTCTGCTGGTCTGTCCAAAGTATCTTCTCTGTTCTCTGAAATTACAAGATCAGGAGGTGCAAATTTTACATATGCAAATTCAATTGCATCAGCTAGTTTTATTTATGCCATTGGGATTTCCTTCATTATAAAGTGGAAACTGCAGTATAATTTTATTTCAGGTATTTGTGATGGTTTTCACTGACAGCTCAAGGAACAGTCATGGTTATTTTCAGAGTTTAAGTTACAGGCAAGTTACAGAGAATCTCTTTTATTTCCATGGTTTCAAATATGGAGTAAATATGGATACTTCCAAAACAAATGAAAATAATCTGAGTATTCAAAAAAAAAAAATTGCGTGGGTTTCACATTAATAAGTTGCTGTAACTTCATACTTTACCTTGTATAGTTACACAAATCAAGTTCAGTGATTAACCAGAGTGACACACGCTGCACCAAATTACCTCAGCAGGCACATTATATGAAGAACCAAAATTTATGACAAGGTAATGTAATCCTGAAGTGACAAGAGTTCTGACTTGGTTTATATTGGCTGGTATGTCTAGGAAAGGCTGATGTCTTAGGGATGTGATATTTGTAAGCTCTCTCCCGGTAGAGCCAATTTGTGAGACTGAAGTTTTTGTCTTCGTTTTATGACTAAGTTTATGATGGAAAGAAGCTTTCCAGTTCAAAAGAGGTAAAAGAATAAGTAGGATTTGGTAAAGTCCTAGCTAATTTGCTTGCTAGGAGATGTTGCTCTTCCTGGAAGATGTATGACTGAGACCTGGATTTGCCTAAACTTTAGAGAGTATTAATACTTCTAAAGGGTATTAGTAATTATAGAGTAATAATAATCTTCATATGAAATAAGTATACATATTTACTGCATATTTCACATATATGTGACCAAATTCTATGCTGTAAAAAGATAAGTTTGCCATATAGGACAACAAAGTTGTTTGTTTTCAAATGAGATTTAATTATTGGCTGATGTGTTTGTTTGTTTTTATTAAGTTTTTATAAGAATATTTATCTCTGAATAGTGTTTTAATTTTAATTTTTAGACTCAAAATTGCATTTGCTGAGGACCTGTAAAATAATTAAAAAGGATTGTATGTTACATTAAATAATATGATGCTTCCTTCTTTTGGGTAGGAAGCAGATTCTCTATGTTCTTAATAGAGATTTATGTTTTATAACCTATTACATAAGACTGCTCTCCATGGAACCTTAAGAAATTAGGGAAATTTTTTAATTTTCTGGTTTTTTGGGTTTTTTGGGAGTTTTTTTGTATCACTGGGGAATCTCCAAAATATTGCAAGAATACAAACCTAATAAGAGTCAAATGAAAAATCCCCCTCGTGTGTTACCTCACTTCCAAACCAAAGACTTGAGTCTCTAAGTCCTTAGAATAGATACTTCCTTCCTTCCTTTCCTGTTCTCTTATTTGACACTTTAACTAGACAGAGCTGAGTGATTTTTCAACAAGTAGCTAAAAATATGTAGGAGAGTGACAGATATAAAACTAGTATGAATTAAAATGGTCAGAAGATTGACATGGATGTGTTTCTTCTAAATTTGTCAAAGGGTAAAGCAGAAAAACTTTAAGATGTACAGTAAAGTAGACTTGCTTGTGAACTCCAAGAGCAATATTCCTAGTTGCAAATTTGCTTCCTGCTTATTTTCATCGTAGGAGGCACTTCTGGCTCCTAGGCTTCTGAATCTTCAAATTTGAAGTATGGTGTAAGACCTCATTCAGGATTTCCTCTCTTAATGTTTTTGGGAACTGTAGCATGCGTGTATCCTGTCAAATAACACTTCCTTGGAATGGCGATTGATCTCTTCCTTTATTTCTCCTTTTTTAAAAAATAATTTTTAGAGCCTCTAGTGATGTGCTGTGTACCCATGTGTGCTGTCTTCTTATCTCATGTGGGTTTTGACTCTAAAGTGGTCTCTGATGCAAGTGGGAATTCTGTCTCCTTGTTTCATGCACACATCTTTCTTTTCTTCTCACAGAGCATGATGCTGGCCAATTTTTTATTGGGGTAACTCCTAACTTCTCTGCTGAGAGAGGAAGAACTCAGAGCAGAATTTTATTATGGTTACAGAAAGTGTTGTGAGTAGCTGGGAGAGTGAATCTGAGCACTTAGTTGTTTACATGCAAGGAAGCGTAGAAGAGGCAGTGTGGTGATACTTCAGCTGTGAAGTGTAAGGCAATACCTCGTCATTCAGAATAGCTCATAGGGCAGATGTGGTGGTGGAAGAGACAAACTTGCTGATGGGCTTATTCCTTGCTGTACTATACAATATACCTAGGCTATATCAATTTTGGTCTATGACTTATTAATGTTTAGTATTTGAATTTTAATTTCTGACAGTTTTCTAGCTGATGATGTCTGAGTTTTTTTAAAAGCAGGTCCAATAAGCACAGCCATGTTGGTTGGAGTTGGTGGGAGAAGCTCTGAGTGGTGATAGAAAGCTGCTGCTGAGAAATTAGATATTATTTAGTTAATGGTAGCAGCCTTTTGTGTATATCAGACTTCCAGAAAAAACAGTGGAAACCAGGTCTGGATCTCATTTTTCAAAGTTACAGGACATGTATTGTATAATTGAAAAACTTATCCCCTTGGTTTTCAGGCTAGTTGGGGCACTTAGACGAGGGTGCCTTTTTTGGCTTCCTCCATGCCCCTGTCTCCTCCACAAGCTGTAGTTACACTGGAGCAGTGCAATTGATGGTGTGCCATATGGAATGCCGTACAAGGGGGGAAGGAAGGAGCAAGAATCTTCTGTCATGGATAGCTAATGAATATTTTCAGAATTTAGGCTGACCTGAAAGCTGTGACTTGATGTTGCAGTTACTTGCAGGTTATCTCAATGGCCTCAGTAACTCTGCAGCAAGAAAATAAGAACAAGGGATGAAGTCTGCCTTCTCCCACAGAAAAAACTGAGGAGTCTGAGGGTTCTCATTCCAACAGATTAGTAAAATTGAAGTATAATAGGAACCTGTGAAGTACTAAAATACAGCATTATTGAATGTTTAAAGTTATTTTAATGTGTTTTTATGTGAATTGTCTTTGTGTCTTCATTCTGAATTTACAAAACAGTTTAAATATTCTAAATTATTTCGTACAAATTTCTATTTTTTCTGTATTTCACTTTGTTATTTTTATGTGGTTGAAGAAGCACATAGATGCCTTCAGAAAGTGCTGTTTTCGAGCTTTTTATCAATAAAGGAGACATAATATTACATTTCAGTCTTCACATTCTAAGATACAAAGTTATGCTTTCAAATATTAAGTTTTTGTTTTATAGAATTTGAATGTAGGGAGTATCAGAAGATTATCTGGAGTAGAAAATACTGAGGAAGAAATTTTTCAATGCACTCACATGAAACGGCTTTCTTCATTTTATTTACAAAATTGACCTTTTTTGCTTGGACACTTGGTCTTAATTAATCACTAACAGAAGGTGTAGTATCTGAGTCACAATAAATGTTCTGAAATACACTGTTTGCACCTCTCTTTAAGTTCTTAATGTTGAAGGTGATAGCTTGTCTCTAAAGGTGTATGTACAGTACTGTTAGTTTTACACAGACAGCATAAATAATATATTACGAACCTGAGCCAGGCAGCCTGGGTATTGATAACAATGTGCAGAACCAAGATTGTTCTGTGAAGCAATCCAAAAAATGAAGCTATCAGTTCCTATTTCAGTGGGTAGATGAGGCAGCTATAACTGAAAGCTAGTTTGAATTGTCAGCATAAACTCTGTCTAGCTTGTGCATACACTGAAATTACTGAATTCTCTAACAAAAATTGTCACAGTTGTCAAGAAAATCTGTTTGCTGGTGTGAAAGAAAGATACCTGTCTCTGGGACTCCAGAGGACAGTATTTGAATGCATGACAGCATTTAGAGAGTACATTATTTCTAGCTTGGGTTGGTTCTGATTCTGCAAATTTTATCCATGTTACTGTCCACTGTCATCTTCAGCAGAAGGCAGATTGTCCTAAGGTAGGTGATACATCTGTAGATGCATGTGTATCACAGAAAAAGGCTTAATCTCTTAAAGTCCAATAAAAGGTGATGGATAATACTTACAGAGAAGGAAAAATGGGAATGAAAAAAAGCATGTGACACCCCTTATCTTTCATTTATACTGTCTAGTACAGAGACATGACAGGATGGCTGTCACAATGGCTGTGCAGCTCCAGTATGTATTGGTCCAGTTTGGCTTGCGGAAACAGTCATGATTCAATATGTAATAGTTTTTGTTCAGGTTTTCCTGTTTCAGCCTTACCCATGAAGCAAAATGCTCCTTTTCTCATAGTTATAAACACTAATTTTGGACACAGATTGTAGTTTTGTTTTCCACTACTTTGAGAGAAGTTGGGTTTTTTACATGATCCCTTTCATGTGTTCTTGGAATTTGTTCTGCAGTCATGCATGCAAAGCTGTAATCCACATTTATTATATTGCCACCAGTTACTTCAGGCCCAGAGATATTTACTTACTCTCCTTAATCTCCTTATCTGCTAATTGAAAAAATCATTGGAAATTTCTTGAGGTACTATTATCCTAATTAATTCCAACAGGTAGTAAGTCATATTATTTCATCCTTCTGGTTCTTGTACAGAACGTTATAACTAGAGAGTGAAGGATGAACTCATCCTGTAGTTGTGTAGATAGTGTTTAGAGAAGTGGAATAAAAGGTTGACCTGGAGTATTTTGTTCGGAGTATATTTTCATTGGCTGAACGTGCCTTCTTAAAGGTTTTTTCATAGGAGGTTTTTGTGTTTGGTTGGGTTTTTGGAGTTTTCTAGATTACTTGTTTGATTATCAGCTGTGTCTGCTTGGCTTTATGGTGACTAAATACCTGCTTTATGTCTCCATAAGGGTTTGGGAGTAAGAATACTGCCTTTTTTACAAATGAGTTGTGACTAGCCTTCCAAATTGTAGTTGCGTTGTTCAGCCATGTGTGATTATAGGATCATCTGATAAAAAAAACAACTGTAATGCATATGAATGCATATCTTGTTGCCCAGCTTCAACAAAAACTCTCTTGGGTTCATACTACTATATACCTCTCATTTTGCCACAGGTTAAGATGTAGACATGCAGGTGTAGTGTATTACTACTAAAAAAAAATTTGAAACATAAAAAGGCGGAACACTGTGATTTGAATTTAAAAAGGAATAAAAGCAAACCACAACCTAAACTAGCAGTTTTCGTTGTTTTCCTGTTATATGCTTGAGAATATTTTCTGTACAGCAGAGGAATATCATCTCATTTGAAAAGTAGACATCACGACACTTACAGGTTTGTCATATAGCACATTGGAAATTATCCATGGGAGTTGTAGTGTGCTAATTTTTGCTGCTGCCCATATCTCTCCATACATTAAAAAAGATGAACTAGACTTAAGATGAAAAAAAGTGTTGCCATACTTTTTCAGATGCATAATTGACTTCATATTATTAAGCTGGAAATCCTGTGGGATGCTAGAGTTTTTCTTGAATAACAGCTCTTTGGTGGCCATCTGGGCTTTTAGATGATAAAAACAATGTACTCATTTTTCTTAATACTGTGATATTCTAGAGTACAGTGCAAGATCTGTATTAAAATCAACTTCCCTAGGGGGGGCTTCCCAGTCATTTTTTTACACCCTCCTACCACAATATTTTTTTGTGCTCTGCTTACAGAGTTCGCTTACATAAAATCCAAAAGGGAGATAGCTTGTGTCAATTCTGAGCATTTCTTACTTTATGTAGGTTAAAGGAGTTTATAAACTTTTCAAACATCAGTTATTTTTATCACAATGTACAACCTGGAAAGTGGTTTTTAGATTGATACTGCTCACAAAGCTTGTTAGCTGTGTGGATTCTCTTTTAATTACAAGATGTTGCTAGAAAATCCTTTTTCAAGTTACTTCAGTTTTTCTATTATGTCATTTATTTCTAGACCGCCTATCTTGATTTCATCATTCAATAGCAATGAAAAACATATTTGTTAGGCTAAACATTCTTGAGGGTGTTCTTACCTCTGAAATTGTAACTGTCTTTTAGTTAGATTTCGCCAGGTAAAATATAGGAGTAGAATAATGGCATAACATACGTTGTTCAAAGTCCAAAACACTCCTTATCCTAGGCAGTTCAGCTGCAGTCAGAAATGCCACTGCCACTAAAGAAAAAAGTCTGGTCAGGAAATGCTGGATGGTGCAACTTCTTGAAGCCTAGGTTTGTTAAATGCTATTAAAAATGAAGAAAAATTAAAGAAATTACTGATTCAAAGCATTTGCTTTGTGTCTGTTTTTCCAGAGGCATAGTGTCTGTTGTTAGTTCAGGGAAACAGAGATAGTTGAACGAGATACATGGTTTTTATACAAAGGCAGATGCTCTTGTACTTTTGTCGCTGAGTGAAGGAAGGATATTACTGATTTAAAAGAATGTTAGGTAGCAATACATGAGAGATGTGCCTGTCCTTGCAGGCTGATAGTCTGTCTGAAACAAGGTCACATTGTCAGCCATCTTAAGGTGGTTAAATGTCCCCTTAACTTAAGGGATAACTGTTTTTCAAAGGAGACTCCTCAATGGAGGTGTGTCAGTTGATTTTTGCTCTGAAGTCACTATGCTTTTTTGTTTATTAATACCGCTATTAAGCATGCAAGGGACATATATATATTTTCCCCCTCCTCTCAAATTCCTGTTGACTTTGATCTGAGATTTTACATGAGGTCTGTACACTTAGAGCATTCTGGAAGAGAAAGCAATGAAGCTTCAGAATTGTGATTCTAAGTTAGCTCAAAGGGCTGTTGAGTCCTGTATCCCCTCTGACAGAGGCCAGCACCCAGGGAGGTGGACTGAACAAGCTTGATGTTATTATGCAAAATGTTTTTGCATCCATGCTGTGTTCAAGGAGCTTTTCAACTTATATGCACCCTCTTTGAAGATCTCTTGGGAAACTTCCACTTGATATTTTAATTATATGTCTATCAGTTCTTGTACTGAACACAGCTTTAAAAAATAGATCCATATTCCTCTTCTCCATGGCAATCATAATTGTGTAGATCTCTACCACCCATCCTGTAACTCATTTATAGGTCGAAGCATTCTCTGTATATTTAGAAATATATATTATGGAAGTTTCTCCTTAACTATTAGTGTTCCTTACAGCCTTCTTTATTTTCATTAAGGTTTACTTAATTATTTTTGCAAGAGAGAGTTTAGAACCAGGCATTCAAGATACAGGTGTGTACCATGGATATGCAAATAAAGATAATGACAGTGGTGCCTTTGTTTCACATTGTTTTCCTAATCACACAATGATTTCACAGATGTTTCAAAGTATGAAGCTGACACTTTCCTAGAACTGTTATAATACAATTTTTTTTTTTCATTTTTTTGAAAAACGGTGTACTCCTTGGTTTCTCCACAAGCTTCCAGTGGCTCATGTGGTTGCATGTGCTCATTAATTCATTTTTTTTAAATAGTGTTTAAAAACTTGGTCAGGTTTTTACAGGCCTGTGGTTCCCCAAATAATCCTTGCAACATTGTTCTTTTTTTAATTAGCACTCCTCTATATGCCCTCCCTGTTACTTAATACATATAATTTTAAGCAGGAGGTTGCACAGTCTAGCTACAGGTTCTCTTATTTCCTTCTTGGTTTTCTTTCATTGTGCATAGCATCATAGAATAGTTCGAGTTGGAAGGGACCTTTAAAGGCCATCTAGTTCACCTCCCCTGCAATGAGCAGGGATCTTCAACTAGACCATGTTGCTCAGAGTCCCGTCCAGCCTGACTTTGAATGTTTCCAGGGATAGGGCATCTACCTGGGCAGCCTGTTCTCACCATCCTCATCATAAAAAATGTCTCCCTTTGATCTTGTCTCAGACTACCATCCTTCAGTTTCAAACAATTCCCCTTGTTCTCTTGCCACAGACACAGCTAAAAACTTTGTCTCCATCTTTCTAAGATACTCCCTTTAAGTGCTGAAAGACCACAATGAGAGGTCCTCAACTCCAGCTCTCTCAGCCTTTCCTCATAGGACAAGTGATCCAGTCCTCTGATCATTTCTGTGCCCGTTTCTGGACCCACTCCAAAAGTTCCCCATCCTTTCTGTGCTGAGGACCCCAGAACTGGATGCAGCACTGCAGGTGGGGTCTCACCAGAGCAGAGCAGAGAGACAGAATCCCCTCCCTCCCCTGCTGCCCACACTGCTTTGGATGCAGCCCAGGATACAATTGGCCTTCTGGGCTGGGAGTGCACATGGCTGGCTTGTGTCCAGCCTTTTATCCAGCAGGATCCCCAAGTCCATCTTGGCAGGGCTGCTCTCAATCTGTTCATCCTCTAGCCTGTATCAATACTGGGTCCCAACTAGGGTCAGCACCTCTTGAACTTGGCATTGTTAAACCTCATGAGGGTCCCATTGGAACCCTATTCAAGGTTGTCTAGGTCCCTCTGGATGGCATCCCATCCTTCAGGTGTGTCAGCTGTATCACTGAGCTTGGTGTTATCTGCAAACTTGCTAAAGGTGCAGTTGATTTCACTGCCTGTGTCTTTTATGAAGATACTAATCAGGGCTGGTCTCAAGATGGCCCCCGGAAGGACACCACTCATCACTAATCTCCATTTGGACATCCAGCTCTTGACTGCTGCCATCTGGAGGCAATAATCCAGCCAATTCTTCTTCCACTAAATAGTCCATTTATCAAATCCATATCTCTCTAACTTAGAAGAAAGAGTGTTTTGATGGACCATGTCAGAAGCCTTAATTCAGTCTAGATAAATGACACATGGAATTCTTCCCTTGTACATTAATGTCGCTCCATCAGAAAAGGCCTTTAGATTGGTCAGGTAAGTTTTGCCCCTGGTGAAGCCATGCTGGCTTTCTCAAATTACCTCTCTGTCTTCAGTTTGCTTTAGCATAGCTTCTAGGAGGTTCTGCTCCATGATTTTTCCAGACATAGAAGTGCAACTGACAGTTCAGTAGTTCATAAGGACCTCCTTTCTACCCTTTCGTTTTTTTGAATGGGTGTAATGTTTCCCTTTTTCCAGTCAGCTGGACTTCATCTGACTGCCTTGACTCTTCAAACATCACAGAGACTGGCTTGGCAATTACATCAGCCGGTTCCTTCACATATTTATCAAGGATGTTTTCAAATCTTGATATGTGCTTGAAAAAAACATTTATCATTGACTTTTATACGTGTGAAGGTACTTCTTCACCTACTGATTTGTCCATTCCTCTGACCTATCTAATTTTCAACATTTTACCTGTTATTTTATGTGTCATGTGCAAAGGGGAGATCTTTGTGTTTCATCAGTCTGTCAGCACCCTAGGAAAGCCAAGACCCTTGTGCTTGACCAGTCTGCCAGTTTGCCATTATGGGGACCTTTCACTGAGCAATCTCACTGGGTTGGAGAGTGATTCAAATGTCTTGTTCAGGGACACACATCAACTACATAAAAGAAACCCTTTCTCAGGTGTTCACAGTTGAGTATCTTACCTGTTACTGGCCACTGCTGGTACCCTTGAAGGACTGACACCAACAGTTTACAGAATACCATTCTATATAGTGGAAAATTGCAACAGCTTAAGGTTTGAAGATTGATAGTAATAATACCAGGCTGCAAAAACTTACTGAAAGCAATATACAGATAAGCTCTAATTCTTAACAAAAACGATCTCAAGATAATCAATCAGTGCACGTAAACTACTGACTCTTATCCAGATATTCCTGTGGAAAAGAGGAGAGGTTCAGCCCAGAATTTAGGATGGAGTGTTCCATAACTTCTCCCCATTCTCAATTTACTTTTCTACTATTTGTGTTTTAGGTGGAGCTTGAGTGACTCTAGCCATATGTAACTTTGTCACTGATGGGTGTAAATTCTAAGGCATACTCAATGAAATATAGAACACGTGCTGTGTGGAGTGGTGGTACTTTGGAGGCACATAGCTTTGGGATAGGGATATTAACTCTGAGATCAGGCCGTGGTTGCTGTTCCAACAGTAAAAAATCTTTTTTCTCCCATACGTGACAGCTGCTATGTGAATTATCAGCTACAAGGTACCACCACCTCCGTTGCAAGGATTTCCACAGAGCCTGGCCACGGTGTCTTCACTCTACTCCACCCTTCATTTCATTCCCTGTGACACACACTGTGTGTGGGAAGTCAGGCATGCTGACTGCATCCCATCCAGGGATTAGAAACTGCATTTCACCCTATAATGTCTGTACTGTTGTAACTGCTGTTAGAATGTGAATATAACTTCCCAGTTTTTTTCTAATTTACCCAGAATCATTTTCCCATATCATGATACTTTAGTTTCCTCATTTAAGCACAATCCCAAGTTTTCTGAAAACTTTTTTCTTAATCTCCAATTATGCCACTTTTGCTGCTCTTTAGCCATAGTAAACTTCTTTTTAAGGTTTATTGATTTTTCTCAAATTTAAGTATAGTATACTAAATATGCTAAATCTTGACCGATGGTAGAGAGACCATTTAGCTGCTCTTCCTAACTTCCTTTTAGCAAGCTGCTTCATTTTAATGTGATTTCTCTCCTTGAAATCAAAGACAACTGTAGAGCTTTCTTTGGAGTTTTGCTCCAACAAACATGTTTTATCTGCATATTCTTTATGATTTCTTGGAGGTGGTTTATTGATTGCAATGTTGGGAACTAGACCTTTGCACAAGTGAGGACCAACACAGGTGTTATATTCCTTGCATGGAGTAGCAAAGATTAGAGCCCTTCTATGCAATAAGTGTGCCAATATCAAAAAACTAACTAGTAACAGTGGATTTATTTGAGGTGAGTGTTCATGACACAAAATATCCATTGATATCAGAAATATTGATTTTTTTTATTTTTAAGATTAGATATTTTTTAAATTAACTCACCCATGGAGTTAATTAAATGGAACTGTAAAGGGAACATACAGTGTAGTGAGACTTTCTGGTATAAATTAATGGGATGCGAAAGAAAAAATAATTGGAAACAATCACCATAGATTTACTTAGGGTGAGTTATGCCTGACCAGCCCAGTTGGCTTCTCTGTTAAACTGACTAGATTTCAGGATGGGAGAACAGCTGCTCATGTAATTGACTTTACCAAGGCTTTAGTCCCACAGTATTCTTTTGTCCACATTAGAACATGATGGTTTTGATGGAACAAGAGGTCAGTGTGTAGAAAGGTGGGTTTATGATCACTCTCTGAGGCTGACTGAAGGACATCCTATACCTGAAGCCCAGTATCAGATGGAATATCCTGGGACCTGTCCTGCTTAATTTCTTTATCAATAACCTGCTAGTAATAATAGAGAACACTGTATTCAGATTTGTAGATGACACCAGATTGGGGTGACCAGTTGATAACCTTGAGGGCAAGACCACCATCCAGAGATGTAGTATCCTTTTAGAGAGCTGCCTGGAAAATTATTCCAGGCCCAAGCCTTTCAGCTCTGTTCTCTGAACCATTTCTCAGGCAGATAAGCTGTTTTTCAGCTGAAGGCCAAGAAGCCTTTCCCAGGAAAGATAAATTGGTCAAAATACAGAGGAATTAATAATAAAGATAAAGACACCTGTTTGCTGTTAACAGACCCTGGGAATGGGGTGTCTTCTCTCTGGACCAATCATCTTTATTCTGTTCTCATTGTTGCGAGTCATGCTACTTAAGCAGTGAGTTTTCTGAATAAACTTTGTCTTCTCGCCTTCTCTTTCATCTCGAGAATGACCGTGTGACTGTGTCTCTTTACTCCGCCACAACTAAAGGGTTAACACCCTAACACCGCAGTCACACAGAGAGACCTGGAGAGGCTGTGGAAATGGGTCAGCAGAGGAACCTTAGGAAATTTCAGGTGGACAGGTACCAAGTCCTGCATCTGGCAAGGAATAAGGCCATGCAGTGACTCAGGCTGGTGCCTGACTGGTTGGGAGCATCTCTGCAGCAAGGAATATTGGACCTTGGCAGGCACATGCTGGGCAGGAGCCAGCACTGTGTCCTGACTTCAGGGACAGCCAGCTGCACCCTGGGCTGTGTCAACAGGGGAACATCCAGGACAGCAGGGGAAGTAATGATCTGTCTCTGGCCAGTCCTTGTTTAGTCACATGTAAATTACTGTGCACATCTCCCCCACGTGGTACAGGAGAGACATCAACAAAGCAAAGCAGCTTGAGTGAAGGGGACCCCAAAGATGGGCAGGGAGCTAAATGCAAGTCCCATGAGGAAAGCCTGAGAGATTGGAGCTTATGGAGAAGACTGGTGATGTCTTTTCTGGTGCCTAGGTAGGAGGATGTTACTGAGAAACATTTTCTCAGTGTTGCATGGTAGAAGGATGGGAGGAAGGCAAAGGCTGAAAGAGGAGAGGTGTAGACCTCATATAGAAAACCTTTATTACCACATAGAGACTCCAGCTGGGAAGTGGTTGCTCTCAGAGGTGCTGTGATTTCTATCCTTGAGATTTTCAAGACGTGAAACATGACAAGTTTAAACCCTGGACAATCTAGTCTGAAGCATACCTTGCTCGGAACAGGAGGTGGGAGAAGGTGATCTTCAGTTGTCGCTTCCAACCTAAACTGTCTGAGTTTGCTTATGAACTCATCATCCAAGGATGGCCATTCATTTTTGCTAACTGTTCCACTGTAATGGTTTTTCAGAAAAAAATTATAAGTTTGTCTGTGTGTGTGTGTGTATACATACACATACTTACATACATACATGAAGAATTTGAGGTGAAATAATGTGTTTTAGAATTTAGGACTGAAAGTGGTGTAGATGATGTGAAATAGACCTTTTGTTGGGGGTATTGCAGTCTGTTGCTAAAGAGTAGTTACTGACTAACTGTTCCATGACCAAATATGTCTTTGCTGTATTCTGTATCTCTATGTGGAGTACTCAAAGGCAGGGTAGATTATCTTAAAAAGAAGAGCAAGATGGAAAGCTTGGGAGTATCAAGAATATCAAGCAGTGGGCAAAGGTACCAAGGGCTCACTTTGAACGTCAGTAGCTGTCATTTGGTCCCTACACAGTTACTGATTCTGTCATTATACTTTGTGAAAGCATTCTGTTCCTTACTGGGTCGTTGTTTTTCAATACTCTTAAAATATTATATGAATTCTCTATTTATATCCATTGTTTTTTTTGTTTTGTTTTGTTTTAATTAGCTGGAGGTTAAACCAGTTTGAATTTCAGGTGACTTTGAATGCACCTTGCTACAATCTGAACTCAACTCGTTGTTAGGAAGGCTGGCACAGGAAGACAAATAGTCCCTGAGGTAGAGTCAGATCTGATACTTTACAGTGCTTCCTCTGGAAGAAAATGTTGCCCAAAGCTACTGCGGTTTTGATGGAATTTGTTATGATTTACTAAGTTTAAAACTCAATTCAGGTATATAGAATTCCTAATACGCCTGCTAAGAAATCAAGTAAGCCTAACAGAAGTGCGGGTGTATATAAATGGCACTTTTTTGTTCTGCTAGCCTAAAGGTTTTTGAGCACTTTTTCCCAAATGTGTCTGTTTCATTTAGGCTGGGCTGCTTGTGTTTCTCCCAAGGAATCAGTGTTGAATACATCCATCAGTGTAACATCTCAGTTTAAAAAATATTGCTAGAACATAGCACTGAAAATTAAATTACAGATATTACAACTATAACTTGGACTTAAAGGAAACAAACTCTTACTTTATGAAACATTTCAGAATTAAAAGTATGATTTAAATTGTGTATACTTTCACAATGGCAGATAAAATAAAACCTTCCATTGTTAAGCTAGACTGAAGATTATTAAACAAAGTGAGCTGCAGTCCTCTTATAGGTATGACAGTGAATGAGGTCCGCATAATCTTGTTTCAGGACACCATTTGGACCTAGGGTGTATGTGCTCTTCTTCTTTTTTGCATGTAACTGATGCTCTGTGTCCATCACATACAAAAGAAGAGGTGCAGGTAGTAGCTCACTTTGGGGACAGAAAGGAGTATACCTGCAGCCTTCATCCATGTGTGTGTTTTCTGTTAACATGCACGTTCCTTTTAACTTGGGGAAAAGAGTATAAATCCTGGGATTTATAACAGCAATATATGCAGCAGTTGTTAAACATTCATTTTCTAAAAGCAAAGAAAAGACTCAAACTCTTAAAATAGAATGATGCTTTTCAGCACTTTTCTCAGGGTGACCACCTAGAAATGCCCCTTGTAGGTAACAAAAGATCTGTTTTGTTCCTCTACAAGATAGTAATTAGCTTTAGATAGTCCTTTGTAAAGAGAAGCAGTGAAAATAATGAGAGCTTAAATAGTTTATCGTAACTAACCAGAAATTGTCCATTAAAATGGGGCATCAGGAGTGTGGGGAGCAGTAATATCCAAATGAGGAGACAGGGAGACAGGTGCCCTTCTGCCACCCTTATCCATGGCAACAGACTTGTCTCAGTGACCTGAGGCTCAGTTCCTTGGCCCTTTGCGAGGCCGGTCAAAACTCTACTAGATACTATTGCACAAGGAGACAATATTAAGGCAAGACCACAGAGAAACCTTGCCTTACCCTTAATGTGAATTTTACTGGAGCTGCTATTTTTTCCAGTCTTTTCCTAGTTCAGGCAGTAGCTAAGGGAAAACCCTTTTCTGTACCTTTCCATACCTTCCATACCTTTTCCATTCTTTCTGAAGGAATAAAGGAAGCAAGGAAAAACTCTGGTTGACAGAGAAAGTGTCGAACTAGAAGCAGGGAGTCAATAGTTACTTTTATAGAGAGGTTAAGGGGGCTACACACTATGAATTGTGAAGGTGTCACAGGAGATCTCAAAACTGATATATTTAGGAGCAGTTTAGTTATCTGTAAAATTTGTTTACAGTTGCCATCTGAACCATCTGTTGCATTTCCTTGCGCTGTAGTCAGTTGGGGTAGATGATATTCTGTAATAGATGAAAGGTTTTTTAAAAGTATGGTTTATGTCTCTACATATACATTTAGAGAGTACATCTTCTAACAAGGCCTAGATCCCATCGGTGCTATTTGGGGATGCTACTGTAGTAACAATGATATATTACGTGCTGTTAATGCTGTGTTTGCAAAGCATTTCCAATTAAAGTCGTTATGCAAATGAAAGTTGTCTCCTTTCTCCATCTGGTTGTTTGCATACAGGCTATGGCATGCTTTTCAGTGAAAAGTGTTATATTTCTAAAAGTTTTGGTGTTGCATTTTTAAAAGTTTATCTTCAATGTTGGCAGGGGTAGGGGAGGACTTCCCTCATACGGAGTCATAGTGTCCCGTGACAGGAATTGACACCACTGCTTGACTTGTTGGATGTACAGCTCGAGGATTTGAGCTGATGGGGAATTGGCTGCAGCACTGTTGTGTTCTACCCTCTCTTGCTGGTGAGGGATGGAGGCCACAGTACAATGTCAGGAATCGCAGCTGCTTCCCAAGGGGTCAGGTACTATTAGGAGTGTAGAATAGGTGTTCAGTTCCAGACACAATGTTGCAGTGTTCTCCAGGGTAATGGACAGAAAAACATACAAGGGGTGACTGGATCTGGTTTCTGAGCTGCCCACTGTGTCGCTGTAAGGCTAGGAAGCAGCAAGAAAATACAACGACACAGGCTTCATGCAGAAAGCAGAAGAAGCGATTTATTGCAGGAGTAGGCACATTTTCATAGACTGGTTCACTGAACTAAGGATAGAATAAGCTCATTGGTGCAAGGAAGGCAAACACCTCTTGTAAACATGCTCTTACTAAAACATCACATTCTTCACGCACTCCTCCTGTCCACAACACCAGGTGCTAAATTTTGTTATTAATTCTTTCCCTTCTGTTTTCTTTTGAGTAGCTTTGGAAACTCAAACTGCTGTTTTCCCTGGCTCTCACCAGCATCCACACCCACTGTGCTGTAGATTTGGTTTGTCTAGGTCATGTTTAGAACACCAGAGACAGCTTTTTCCCCTGCATCTTAGTGAGAATGTCACCATGCAGGCTTGCCATTCAGGCACTTGTCACAGGGTCTACAGGATGACCAAAAGAGGGGGGGAATCAGCTGTCACTTTTGAGAATGAAAGGTAAATTCCGCTCTGTGCTGCCATTAACAGCAGCTGAAAAAGCAAAATCTCCATTAGGACTCCACAGAATTAAGATTAACTGATATTTAATTTAACATCGTTTACAGATGTCTTTATTCCACTGCAGATTTTGTCAGGATTTGTCAGTCTCATATATAGTCATGACCAATCTATTTGAGAGCCCATCTTAAGTATGTATCTAATAGTTTGTATGGTAGTTATTTCACAACATAGTATTCACTTCAGAGAAGGTGCATTTTCTAGTTTAGCAAAGTGTTAGGAGTTTAACATCTCTGAAGGAACATGTGGATATGTGGATCAGTATGTGGATCACAGTTTTCCTTTAATTGGAAGAACTATTAATAAAATAATGCTGAATCAGCATCATTGCTGAAAAAAGTAGCAAACAAAACATTTCTGCCATCATTAATAACTATTTGCTGTAGCATTTAGTCTTGTAGAAGATAACCTGATTTTTATTGTCCAACCTAAATGACTCTTGGTGACAGGTTTCAGCAGCTGTGACCAGCACTTCAAACAAAGATACAATAAACCTTTCTGCTGATTCAGCTAGAGGTGTATTACCTTACTCTAGGATCACAAAACATGGTTTTCCTTAGAAATAGGGCTTTTAATTCAATGCAATCTTAATCTGATTGTGGGGCCAAATCACAGAAATTTTCAAAATCTGAGATATGTTCTCTACTCAGTATCAAAATGCATTTCTTTCCTCATAGAGGGCTTGGATTTTTTCCCCTGTATTTGTGGACTGCAGTAGATAATGATCACCTGTTAAAAATCTTGTATTTATAAAAACTCCACAAAATTAATATAGTGTATGAATCCTAATGGCATGTGAAAGGAAAGGGATCAAGTCGAGCAGTCCAGTTTTTGTGTATTAAAAGAGTAAACAGATGCATAAATACCACAGGGTGTGATGACTCTGCTCCTTTTAATACAAAGTAACTGCAAGAAGTTGTATATATTTATGTATGTGTAAACATATATGCATATGTTAGCAAATAGTTGAATATGTATAAATGTACATACAGTTATGTATTTATATACACATACATAATAATACGTAAGATATATGTTTTTCCTAGAGAAACTGATGCTGTTAAAGGTAGTATTCACATTTGTCAAAGAACTCAAGGAACGGGTACTGCTCTCCTTTCATTGATGTTTGCTTTACCATTTCTAGCTGTTTATTCTGAAATACTAATTGTTTTTAGGGATTAAAAGAATGAAGAGAGGCAAATTTCTTTGAAGTAAACTTTTAGCAACTAAATGCAGTGCTCCTGAAAGGGACCTGGGGGTCCTGGTCCATGGCAAGTTGACCATGAGCCAGCAGTGCCCTGGCAGCCAGGAGGGACAACCCTGTCCTGGGGGGCATCAGGCACAGCATCACAGCCAGGCAAGGGAGGGGATTGTCCTGCTCTGCTCTGAGCTGGGGCAGCCTCACCTCCAGTGCTGGGGACAGCTTTGGGTGCTGCAATATAAGACATTAAACTACCAGAAAGCATCCAAAGGAGGGCAGCTGGTGGAGGGAAATGGTGAAGGGCCTTGAGGGGAAGTCGTATGAGGAGCAGCTGAGGTCACTTGGTCTGTTCAGCCTGGAAGAGACTGAGAGGAGACCTCGTTGCAGTCTGTAGTTTCCTCATGATGGGAAGAAGAAGGGCAGACACTGATCTTTTCACTCTCATGAGCAGTGACAGGACTTGAGGAGATGACATGAAGCTGAGTCAGGGCAGGTTTTCGATGGATATCAGGAGAAGGTTCTTCACCTAGAGGGTGTTTGGACACTGGAACAGCTCCCCAGGGAAGTGGTCACAGCACCAGCCTGACAGAGCTCTAGAAGGATTTGGACAATGCTCTTGTGCACAGTGTGTTACTCCTGGGGTGTCCTGCATAGTTGCAGGAGTTGGCCTCAATGATCCTTGTAGGCCTTTTCCAATTTAGCATATTCTGAGTTTCTGTAAATCTGCAGGACTGCAAATCCTTGATAATCTTTTTATCTCTACGGAGCAAACTAGGGCAAACATGTGCCTATGTAAGGCACATAGTAAAAAAGTAGTTGTTTTTGTAGCTAACTGACAGCCCCAGACCTGTTTGTCAGATTGTAGCATTTCATAATTCACATCCTGTTTCTTCATCATCATAAATGATGAAGTTGATCACAGAGTTTTGGCATAAAAATTTGTACACCATTTAGAAAACTTTATTGGATTCTTATTGCAACAATGTCTGACAGAGGCTAGAGAGAAAAGAAGTCAAAATTAAATTGAAGAATACTGTTATAATATTTCATCATAGTTTACATGTTCAAAGCACTTTGGTAACTTTTGTCATTGTATAAATGTCTAACATAAAGCTGCTTAGTATTTCATGAGGGATTTAGTAGTTAAATAGTAAATATTATGAAAAGAATAAATGGTTCACCATTTTAAAAGTAATTTTAAGGATGAACACGACTAAATATAAATTTTAAATTGGAGTATTCTGTATATCTATCTCTCCAACCTATGATTTAGCCTCAGAAGCTGAAAATCTGTAGCTGTGTCTTGTGAAACCTCTGAATAAACTTCCGGTTGCATGAAAAAATAGGTAAATAGTAATCAGTTTGCATTGTTTATTTAAGTTAATATTTAATGTGCATTATGAGTTTCTAAAATAAACTGCTTGCAATAATTCATTATGGAAAGATAAGTGGCTTATAATTTTATTGTGTCCTGTATGTTCATGTTGGCACTAATCAAAGAAAAAATAATAGGAATTTTGCCATAATTTTAAACAAAATTTTCATGTTGGTATTTTTTTCCCTCAAACAACATAAACACAGGTTGTTTTATGAATACTTCAGAACTTAAATATTCCTAATGAAAGACTTAATCATCTTATGCATCTTGTTTTCCTTCTTGTATATATGAGAATGGAGAAGTATTAATGACTGTTGAAATTTTTTTAGGAGGTCAGAGAATCCTTGAGAGAGTAGTACTTGTTATTGCACAAAGATTTTAAAACTACTTTATGTTTTCATTTGCCCCTCTAATCCCTTTGAACAGGTCACTTAAGAGGTATGAGTAGTTGCAATTACACAGTTTCTGAGTAGGTTTATGGTTTAAGTTGGTTAGATAGTTAAAATAATTTTTAGTATGAAGAAACAGTTTGCATTGCTTAGCCTGTAGCTTAGAAATTCAAATTAAGTATTTTCCTGTTCAGTCATCATGTAAAGACACAATAAATATACTTTTTAAGGTATAATATTTGAGATGGGAAGTATTTGATGTTCATTTCTCATGTGAATAGTCCTTTCTTACACAACAGTCATTATCAGTTCAAGAGATTTGCTTTTGCTAAGGCTTATTAATAATGATTTTGGAATTGATGCACATATTTCTCTAAAATTAAGGGTAAGTGAAACACATTTGATGAGTTTTATTTCTGTACCAGTGCTGGTTAAGAAACTAGAAGTATACATATGATTACATTGTGATATGGTTGCAGAGACCATCTACATTAAGAAAATCTTCCATTATCTCACACAAAAAAACCAAAACATTGTTTTGTATCTGTCTCATTGAGCAGAAAAAATGGCATTATTCCCACTGTGTTTACATCTAAAAAGTTGAAAAGCTGAATTTGCTACTCATATGTTGCTATAGAAATTATGCACCATCATAGAAAGAAGTAAATGTTTTCTATCTCATGAAGTAAACATTATTAAATTCTTGAATCATTTAAGTGGAAACAACTTAGTACTGTTTTGAAAAATTTTCAGTGTATGAATACTAAGGCTGTTTGTAAATCCAGTGTTAATTCTAACTAACTGGGAAAGCATTACATGAGCCAGATAGAATATGGCTATGCCACTGATGGTTTGGCTTGGTTTGGTTTGGTTTGGTTTGGTTTGTGGGGAAGGTGAGGCATTTTTTCTTTGTTTTTAGTTGCCAGGTCAATGCTTTCCTGTAAAGAGCTAGTTAGAATTGTAGAAACTCTCACCCTGGAACCTCTTGGGAAGTTCTGATCCAGTGATCTCAGAACAAAAGTCAACACTGAATTTAGACCAGATTGTTGAAGGCTTTGTCTAATCTTGCCTTGAGAATTCCCAAGAACAGAGATTATGCTGCCTCCCTAGGCAATGTTTCATAGTGCTTAATTCTCCTGATTTTGAATATTCCTTTCTTTATGCCAAGTCAGAGCCTTCCTCATTTTAATTTTTGACCCTGGTCTTTTATGCTTCAGCCATAAAAGTAAAAATCTCAGTAAAGAGCTTAGGTCAACCTTCAGTATAAGTTCCTCTTCAAAAAAGGAAGGTTGCTGCTAGGTCCTGCTCCCCAGACAGTTATTTCCCACCTGTACCATTGCAAATGTTTATTCCTAGAAGCAGAACTTTGCATTTGTCCATTTTGTATGTCATGAGGTTCCTGCTAGTCTGTTCCTCCACACTGACCTCAAGTTTGCTCATGCATCTCTCAAAGTTGCCACCAGATAGATTAAAAGGCAGCAGACACTATTTGGAGCAGAGGAGTTTCGTATTAAATGCAAAGATTTATGTTGCTGATCCATGTGCCTAGAAGTGGCTTTCAAGACAACTTCCTCCATGATTTTTCCAGGTGCCAAAGAAAGACTTAACTATCCTATCACCTTGCCATTTTGAAATACCAGTGTAGTTGTTCTTTTTCCTCTGTTATTGAGGACCTTAGCTAATCTCCCTGCCTTGCCAAATGGCAGACTTTCAGTGTCACCAGCAGGCTCTCATCACACGTATCAGATTTGTCAAGTCTTTTGCTATTTGCAAACTATGGGCGGCCAGTATCTCTCCTCCTTGAGCTCTTCAGACATAAAACCCTGTGAGCCTTTGTTGGGGAGCACTTACACAGTAGGTATCAGGTACCTTGATCTTGTCCATGCTTGTGGTTTCTGATTTATCAACAAATTCGTGGTTTCATTGTTCATCTTTTGTTGTTAATGTAGCAATAGAAGCTGTTTTCATTTCCTTTGACAGTGCTTGCACATCTCAGTTCAAGCTCATTTTTAGCTTTCTTTACAGCACCCATGCATGTTCAGGCAGTATTTCTGCTTTCCTCCTTCCACCTCCTGTCCTCAGTTCCATCCCATGTACCCATCCTTGCTGCACTGGAGCTCAGTGATGAGTTCCTCAAACTTTTTACTTGGTACACTAAATAATACACATAAATAATCTTGGCTAATGGTCTGTTCAGTAATAAAACGTGAGGGTTTTTTCTAATTGATGCAACCTTTGTCCTGTGACAAAAGCTGAGGATAAAATGCTAAAAATAAATCAGTTAATTAGCCTTAATTTTCTTCATTTGAATTAGTTTTACAAATAAATTAGTATTTAAAGCATATGTCTGGAATTTTCTGAGAAGCTTCAGCTATGTTTTCAATGATAACTGAAACTCATCCATGCTTTGTATAAAGTTCATGCAAGTAACATCCATTTACTGTAAAACTGAAGACTTTCAATGCAGTCCTTAATCCCGAGAAAAATTAGAAAAATACTACCTATCTGGAAGAAATTAAATAGAGGAGATGTAGCCTTTGTGTAACAGTTGATACTGCCTGTCATGAATTCAGAGCAGCTGAAGTAAAAGCTGGATCTCATAAGGAAAAATAAGCTAAACACTGTTTAGAAGATAAGACGGCGATGTACGGATAGACAGCAAAGCATATGGTGCCAGGATCTTGACGCTGGGAACAGTCCCACTCTCTATTATTAATTTGGAAAGCATGCAAACATATGTTAAGTTTTATTTTATATTTTTCTTTGCATAAATGGAACCTTATGATTTGAAGAATCCTGCACTTTACCAGTCAGGACAGAGCACAATGTGATTTGGCACAATTATTTTTTATTAGAAAAAAGAAAGAATAGTATTGGACTTGGAAATTACAAACTAATGTAATTAAGGGGAAATGAGGCCAATTTATTTAAAGACAGAGACACTCATGTGGAAATGATTGTTCTACAAGAGACCCTTGGCATTCCTTCTCCCTGGCAGCAGGATAGGAGTGCAGAGAGCTGTAATCCAAAGGCCTCCACTCATGGATGAGGGGAGACGGAGCTGCCCTTTCCTGCAAAGATGTGTTGCTTTGTGTGGCAGAGGGGGGAAAAACAGGTCAAAATGGAATTTAAGGAAAACTACTACAATCTGTGACAGTACTGAGGAAGCGTAGACTTCTTGCTTTTAGTAATTTCTAATCAGTAAACTGAGTAATCAGTTCTGCACTTAAATCACAGGTTGAGGGCTTAGTTAAAACTTCACAGGGAAAAAAGGAAAACTGGCATAGGGCTTAATCTGTCACTAGGATGTTCTGGAACGCTTGGGTGCATGGTTAAAGTGTTATGGATTCTTAGCAGAACAGAGGCTACAGGCAGCCATTGAATTTAGCCATTTTGCAGTGTGAAAATGCCATCTGAATACATTCAAAAAAGTGAACACTTATCAGGAAAACAGAAAGATCTGTCGTGCAGCAGTTCATCAGCACAAGCACAGGAGCAGCATAAGTGAAGTTTTTTACAGCAGTTCAGAATGCCAAGTGTGTTTCTTGCACTGATACTCCTTCAAGCAGCAAGTACTTGCCTGTCAGCACTGTGGTGAATAAATCTGAGGGATAGAAAAGAAACCAGCATTTCTCTTATGTCTGCTGTCTGGGAAGGGCTGTATTTCAGCAACAGGTATCTTTGTGCCTAACAGTAGGACTTTCTTCCTTATTGCTTTCATTCTATGTAGAACAGTGGTTTTGGTTTTATCCTTAAATAACAACAACAAAAAGAAAGTAGAATAATTTCAGAGCTAAAACACTGAGATTTACTTTCTTCACCTGTGTTTTCATGTATTTCTTTTAAAATTTCTGTTCAAACAGTCTCAAAAAGTAGAGACTATTTAAATAATGTCCTCTGCTGCATATGAGATTATGCTTGACATTTGCTTGATATTTGCTGGTATATCTTGCTGGTTTTAGTCTCTACATCATCTTAAAACTTTGCTTCTATAATACATATTGAAAAAGTACTTCTTAGCATTTAGGAAGTAATGCTAGCTTTAAATTTAAAAACATGAATTCACTAAATGTTAAATTCATGGTGATAAATATAAATTAAGAAAATGAAGATATAATGCCATTGTTTTATACCATGTTGTTTTTATTATTTCTAGTGAATCCTGCAGGAAAATCCCACAGTCATTACAGTGTTGCTGTTACAGTTTCTTCTGAAGATTTTATTTTTCAAGAAGCAGTGACTGCATAGTAAGCTGGACAGATGTTTACATAGTATGTGTAACAGCAAATATGTGAGTCACTTCATAGAGGGATTGCTCTGGAATAATAACCATTCACTTAAGAAAATAATTCACAATATATGCAGTTACATGTTCAGGAGTGCATGTCTAGGAAAACACGTTCAAATTACAGATTTATTATTAAATTTCTGATGTGATTTCATTTTCACTACATACAATCCTGCATTGCTGTAAATCATGAAGCTGTTCTTTGAGGAACAAAAATTGTTGCTTGGCATCTTAAAATATCTTGCTGTGTTTGTATTTAAGTAGGGGTAATACATGAAAAGTTGGAAAATGTGCCTAAAGAAAACTAGCAGTATAGTAAATAAGTTAAAGAAATTGATTAGCTGCAATAACAATAGACAAATAATTATTGGAAAGACAAGCTTCATATGCATTGACTAATGAAGATAATCATATTTATTTAAAAACATTATCCAGATAATCTTGAGATTTCCCTTAGTTTGTTTTACAGTTTTTGAGGTTAGCTTTAAAAAATTGTTTTTCTCCAGTCAGATTAAGAAACCTGCTTGATACAATGCTTGTTTTCAGTCTCTTATTTTGAAGTTTTCTATAATCTCTTTAGTTGTCTCTCAAAATGCCTCAAGCCAGTCCTGCTCAGTCACTGTGACAATGTTAAAGTATAAGTAAGATTTTTACCCTTCAGGATGAGATTATCCCGACAGTTCAAAGAATAGCAGAGACCCAGTGTTCTCTCTAGAATTGTTACGGGTGAATTTTTGTATCATGATATTTTCTCTGGAGTTGCCAAGAGTCTCCTCTCCACATTTTACATGGTTGGACATCAGATCACACCAGCTTGATTCAGCAGGAAAGGAATAATAAAGTCCAAGCAATGACCTCATGTCAAGCAATAATAAAGTCCAAGCAATGACCTGGGTTAGAATTACTTCTCCCATTTCTATGTGTTGTTATTTACTTGGGGTAAAAATAACAATGTACTACAGCTGTGGTTTCACCCAGGCTGGCAGCCAAGCATCATGCAGCCATGGTGCTTTTGTGCAATAGAAAGTCTTGAAAATTTAGCTTGGATTTTGTTGTTTATGTATGTGTCGGTAATTTCCACATACTTCACTAAAGTAGACTGAAATACAGAAGATCAAGTGCCGTATTGAAAAGGTCAAAGTCTTTTGAATCAATAAGGCTTTTGCACTCCAGAAGTGTGTGCCAGCTCTGTACTGAGGGTTCCAGGTATTGCCTGAGTTAACTCAGTTGCAGTACAAGAGATGGCACTCATGTTTCAAGATCACACATAATGATCTTGATGTCTTTTGTCTCGCTGTGAATTGATCTTGGTGAACATCAGCTTGATAGAGGTGTCATCAGTCATGGAAATCCACAAAAATGGCTCAGTAATTTGCCTGGAAGCATATGTTTGAGCTTCACAAAGTATATGGCTATGATTTCAATAAAAGTTAGTTACTAGAGGGTTGAAAAAGTAGCTAAAATACTATTGCTACTAGTAATTGATGATGGTCAGGAGACATTTGTTTGAGCCTGTTGTTTTCTAAGTTATATTCAGTAAATCACATATGCCAGTGTGATGATCTCATTTTACTAAAAATGCAATCAATAGTTACAATAAATTCAATTAAAATTTTTTAGTGTTTCAAGCTATTTTTTTAACAGATTTATATGAATTTAAGTACTGGTTCTTGGCCATGAGATTCTTGAGTAACAAGAGACATTTTGACTAATGAACTGTTCAGTTCAGTCGTGTAATGATCATGCAAGTCATACAAAATCTCTAAAGGGAAAGGATCCAGAGGCTAAATTCCATAACTGACTTATTACTTCAGTTTCTTGCTATTCTTTCAATTTCCCAAATTTGTCCCTTATCCCTTTTTTTTTTCACTACAGTACTTCTTTTTCAAAGGTTTCATTATATTCAGCTTTTGTAAATCATTTGTTTGCAAAGATTTGACAATTTCTGCTTTGGTAGAAAATAGCAAATATTCATTATTCACTCTCTGGAGAGTTTTTCTCTATATATCCTTATGCAACAAAGATTAAAAGGTAATGATTAGTTCAGCAAAGAGTTCTTAATGTGTCTCTCACCTTAACTTGTAGTATTGTTTCCTCCTCCTCCCAGCTTGTGCTTCCACCTCTTTAGATTTTATCACTTTTTTAGGCATGTGCCAGAAGCACATTCAGATACAGCCTTAGAATGATGCTGGGAAAGCATCAGGTGAGGGTAGCTTTGCCTTTTGGGTCAGCCCAGAGTGATGGTAGAGGAGTGCCAGCAAAGAGGGAGAATATCCAAACGCCTGATCTTTCCTCATTGGCAGAGTCTAGTTTTATTTGCTCCTTCAGTGAGATAATTTTCTAGTTCGTGTTCTAGCCTTACACTGAAATAATGATATGCTCTTTCTGAGCATTTGGAAACTGTGTTAGGTAACTTTTAAGTCCAAGTTCAGATGTGACTTCATTCTTAAACCAGACGTTTTATCCATCTCAGTAAATTGATTTTTATTTTCAGCTCTTGGGATGAAATGAGAACAGCACAAATTTTTTTCAGGTTCTCCATTCATAGATTCTTTTTGACTTTGCACATGACAAAACAGTTTAAATACTACATTGCTGTTATTCTTGGCCTCTCTGAAAATGCTTCTTCCATTACTGACATCTCATGGGTGTGATGCAATCAATGTAGATAGAACAACATCATTGCACAATGCCTGTAGTGAGCTGAATAGCTAAGCCTGCTCTTGAGGCATCTTCATTCTTCAATTCACAGGCTTGTGTTTTCAAAGATCTCAGAAGCACATCTTAAAAATGAACTTTCCTCATCTTCGCTCGTTTTTCCCTTTCGTCAGGCTCCTTTTGATAGGTGATTCACGTTACTATTGTCCTTTCCTTAGGGTGTTGTAAGGGAGCATTGTTACTGCATTAAGTATCTTCACTATCCCTTTTATGAAGACAGTCTTTTCTTTCTTCTGTGGCTTCCTTCTCTGAAGTTCAGTGAGACTGGAGACAAGGTTTCACCAAAGATGTTGAACCAAAGAACATTCTAGTTGCTTGTGGAATGTGTTGCAAGAGCTCAAACAAGAGCTTGCACATCATCAGAGGCCACATCATGGTCGCCCCATTTTTTGAGGGCTTTCTTGGAGTTTGCAAGGCTTGGGTGTGTTCAGCTTCTTTGGGATATCTCCAGATTTGATCCCTAGCCATTTCCCATTATTTTATCTGAATTGACACCAGAATTCTTAAATAAGTTTTTAGCAAGAGCATCATGTTGATGACTGGATCAATTCCAACAAAAATCCAAAGTCTACCTGTATTAGCTCTGTGTGTGGACAGTGAATTGATCCCAGAAATGGTGAACTGAGTCTCACTGGGCTAAATAGCTTTAACCACTTAGGACCACTGTTTCTGAAGCAAAAGTTCATCATCCTCAACAAAAAATAAGCAAAGTGAACACACACTCCCTTGTTCCAAGAAATTCCCAGTTTAACTAAGGGCAGTTCTGTGAGGTCATCTTGAAGCATCCTAATCTGTGAGTAGCTATTGTGGTCCTTCAGGTATTTCATGGAAACTGTTCTGATCTTATCATATTTTCTTTCCCATTACTGTAGCTACACATCTGTGTTTGGCTGCAATATAAAAATACATTATTCTGTTTTCGTTTGTGCAGGATGGATGACTTGTGTTTTCAGAGATACTTAGTATCAGAATGAGTTTTGCATAAGGGAGGATACGTAGCTGCTGAACGCTGAATGATTCAGCAGTGTTCCAAGGGAACAGACTTTGACATATAGATGTGTAAATGACATGAGCTTTTCCAGTATACAAGACTTACAGCACTGATTCATTTACTTATCCCTATTTTTTCTTGCTATATTTATTCTTTTGTTGCCTGGATGTTTTCCCAAAGGACTGTTTCAAACTTCAATTATAAATTTCCAGCAATCATAAAACTTCTATGACCATTGTTTCATTACAATTGTCCAGTTGTCCTGTTGTTTGTTTGTACTACAGAAAACCAAATAGACATCTGTAGTTTTGATGTTTCTTACTGCAATTTTAATTAGTATTTTGGGGAATTTATATGAAATCTGTTAGGATTTAGGTTTGCATTTTATACTGTGTCACATGAAGTATGTCTCAAATTAATTCACATATTTTCAGTTTGAGTGTTGTCATCTATTCCAAGAGCTTGTTAAAGGCTTTAGATTAGTCATAATTATTAAAACTTGTGGCTTATGTTGTGGAAAAACCTGTATTTTTTTAAATAATATCTGTGTCTGATCATTCTAAATGAGATGTCTATATTAAAAAAGCCAAAGAGGGAGTGAGGAAGCATTAACAATAAAAGCCATAAGCAGTACTTCTTTGGAAGCCTGCCTTACAGTACCTCAGAAGAACGGGGAAACATGAAAGACCTAGAAAAGTCAGTAAATAAAATCTTTGTATTTACATTCAAAATGATAATGTGTTTGGAAAAGACTGTGAAGAAAAAATTATGAGGAATGATAGTTGATGGCAAATCAGATATTTCAGAGGTATGATGTTTGAGATACAGTAGTTTACAAGACTCTTCTATGGTCAAGTGCAAAAAATTTTTTGATTTGAAAGCTAACCAGGATAACATGCAAGAAGGTGTTTTCAGGATTAGTCAGAAGATGGACAGGCACCTGTGTTAAATTTAACACAGGAAAGCAAAAGCTAATTAAAATTTCCTGTATGGGTTACTGTTTGCAAGATTTTTGCTATTCCTTTGGGTATGCAGAGTGTAATTGTTTTCTAGTTCATCTGAGAAGCATTTGCTGAAAAAATGTAAATAACTGTGTTTATCTAAATCAAATTTTTACTCTTCATTGAAGAAGCAAATTGCAAAAACTGAAGATAATGAAGAAGCAGATCACATAACATTTATTGCTGTGAAAAATAAATTTATGAAGTTTCTCATTAACTTAAAATTAATATTAAAATATGTAATTGGAATTACTTTTGTAATTTGCCTTGTCACAATCCAGTTTATGACATCTTTTCAATGAAACAACCAAAGCAGGAAAAACAAAGCCAAAGTTCAATATATTAAAGTCAACTACTACTGAATAGAGATGATCAATACATTTGAAGGGAATTGCATTACAGAAGTGCCAAATGCTTACACAGCTCAATACTGGGACTGTAGCTCCTCTGAAAATCGGAGAATTTTTATCTTTCTTTTAATACGTTGTTCCAGAAACTACCATAATATTTAGTCTTATGTTCTTTTAGCTATTTTTTTTCTTTCTTTCATCCTTTGGCTAATCCAGATTATACCTGCTGTCAGGAAAGAATCTGCTTCTTACTAATACAGCTAAGTTTGCCAAGACTTACATGCTGAATTTGATCTATGTCTACACAATTCCTTGAGGAGATAGAACATGGAAAGCTGAGAGTGCCTCAACCCAACTTGCACGTTCTTTCCTCCTCCCTGTAATCATTACAATTTTGAAGTGAAGAAGCACAAGAAGTAAGAAGGTTAGTATGGAGTTCTGCCTTATTAAGAAGTTCTGATTCATAGTGTTTGGAATTTAAAGTTTCACTATCTAACCATTAGCCTTAAATTTTGTTCTAAATTTTTCATTTAAAAGGTTGATAAATTTTGAGACACTGCATTAAATTTGATCTTTTTTTCTCTTACATGCAGTGTGTCATGAATGAAATTACTGTGCTTAAATCAGGGATTGTCCAAAACATAATGTGCTAAACCTGCTGGATTTAGTGAGTCTGGTGTGGGGTTTTGCAGCCTACCATCCCTAATGCAGTATAAAAGTTTCCAAACCTACTCACAGCATCTGCTGATCTCTTGTTTTACTCCTTTTCTCGTGGTGAAGACTGACAGGGTAATCTTGGTTCGTAAGAGTTCCAGGTTTCCCCTGTGATTTGCCAAGAAAATTTCCAGATTTCCTCTACTGCGTAAGAGATGATGAGACAGTGTAGCTTTGAGGCCCATCTTTAAGTGCTACCTGTTGACCTACTCACTTCCCTGGCCTGCACTGCCTTGGATTTGATTCTCACAATTCTTAAGGGTGTAGATATATACGCCCATTCCCAAACAATGGCCAGCTTTTAACCTGGAAAACTACCCCTTGTCATCACGTAAAATGGTGTTCTGTTCTGGAGTCAGACATTCTGAAGTCTAGGTAGGCAGAGCATAGAAATGAAGAGCTTGCATGGGGTCAACAAGAATGTAATGAAACAGTTCAGTGAGAATGCCCTGGGTGTCAGATTGCTTGTGCAGACTTTGCCAGCAGTTAGTTCAGCCTGTGAATCACAGTGTTTGTTACACTAGAGGAACATTTATTTCTTCCTGAATTTCCCTGCCAGCACTTGCTCACTGACGAGCGAGTGAAAAGCTTTTGCTTTCTCTCCTTCTGAGACACATTTCCGAGAGAAGAGAAAAAGAACTTGTCAGAGGATGTATCTTAGAGTGTATCAGTGGCAAAATTGGGGAACAAATGCTAAATTATGAATAACAGATTGCCAGGACTAGATAATGTTTATCCAAGAGTAGCAAGAACACTCAGAAGCAAAAGAACCAAACTGAAGGCTATAGTTTTTCTCTTTTAGCCCCCACAAAATGTCTCACAGGACGCCTGTGTTCCAGATGGGCTTCCAAGTAGGTCTAGGCAGCTGGGATCTGTATCACATTTGCATCAGACTAGTAGAAAAGGCAATCAAGAACAGAACTGATTAGCTCACATATTAATACAATGTGGTGTGAGAGAAAAAACATGGAGTTCTTAAGAAAGAAATTGTGATGCCACACTGAAGTCAGTTAAAATTCTTTTTGGGTAAGTATGAAGTGATGTATATGGAAAAGTCATAACTTCACATAGTCATGTGAAGTATCATAAGCCAGTATGAGGCTCGAAGAGGGTCTCGTGGTGATAACAGGATCATTCCATTAAAATGGTTGTTTAGTGGTCAGTAACAAGATGCTGAGAAGAAGTGCCTGAGGTGACCTGGTAGCCCAATCCCGAATGGCTTTTTCTGCTTTGTAATGTGTAACTCAGAGTGACATTTTTGACAACTTTGCTTTAGCTTTGCAAGTTCCTTAGCGTTTGAGATAGTCAGTCCTGAATTGCTTCCCAAATTTTCCAGTAGCATCTACCTGTTTCATATCTGTTTATCTTCACCAGAACTTCCTGTTGAAAACTTCCAAAGAATAAGCAGTCAGAGATATTGGTTTTGATGAAGTAACAAAGTTCAAAAACCCAGATGACAACTGTTTAATCATTCAAAACATAGGGTGGGGTTGATAGATTCAAATGAAAAATTATGGTTTCATATCATGCATTGAGAATCAGAGAGAGCCCGTTCTTCTGCTACAGTTGTTAGAACTACTATAAACCTTAATTTCTGTTGGAGCAAAAGATTTTAGTCCTCATGCAATTCTTCACCGTCTTCTTAAAATCTACCCCACCAGTGAGATACATTTTTTTTTACTTGAGTATCTTTCCTCCAACTCATTAAATTAGACCTTTTTTTTAGCATAATTATCAAGATTTACCACATGCTGTCCTTTCTTCTGTGGAAGTGCTACATCTGTCATCTTTTGCTTTGTGAGTCGTAAATGATGTTGAGAAGTATGTTCCAAATAGACTTTTAGATCACGTCTGCGGGTATCCACAATCAACTGCCATTCTCTGTACTGTCCCAACAGTGCCAGTCTAATGTAAAACACAATTTATTAACAAATAAAAATTAAATTAAAATACAATTAAAATACAATTTATTAAAAAATACAGTGACTCAACTACATGCTCCAAAGCACTGTTCAAAAATTAAAACTCTGGATAAAACTGAAGATTTTGGAAAAACATAATTCTTAGAAAAAAGTGTGTGTTTGTACACTACCCCCATGCCCCCTCCAACAACAAAACAAGAATGACCAAAAAAAAAAAAAACCAAACAAAAAAACCAACAAACCTACTAGAAAATCTAAATACTCATTCATGCTGTTTGTGGTAGAGATATATTTTAATGTCTTCACACTACAGAGCAGCAAAAAGTCCATTAGCACACAGATTCTCACAGTCATTGACTGTGTGGGAAGATACAGATGGGTTTTTTTTCTTCATTGCAACAATATCACTAACGGCAGGAGCTGAAACATACTATGTCATGTCAACCTGAAACAAATTAGGATTTAAGAATCTAATAACGTTGGGATTGCTCAGTGGTGCAGTTTGCTGACAGAATGTCATTGTGCACGAATGGCATGTGCTCAGAGTTGAGTCGCTCTGGCAGTTAAAATACCCATGTTTCCCTATTAAGCCAGAATGCCAGCAGCTACCCCCCTGGGGGCTTCATTGTAATAAAACACACTCATCCCAAATTTTCTATGGCACTGGGTGATCAGAGAGCTGTATGACCAAACAAATGAACTGAAGAAAATGAAGAAAAATACCTGGTAACCTGTCAGAAGCTTAAAATCTGCCAGGTTCAGTGATTGCCTCACTGTGGCTAATTGAAGCTATCTCACAGATTCAAATAAATATGTTGATACATTCTGTACTATGCTTAATGACAATGTTTTTTAAAACCCTAAAAGTTTTGGGGTTTTTTTTGCTGAAGAACTAAAGTACTGATTGCATCAGTTTTCTATATTCTTTCTGTTACAGTGAGAAGGAAAGAAAAAGTTTCATGGGCAGACTTTTCATTTTATTAACAAGGACCTGAAAGTGTTGGCAGGCTTTTGCTTCATATATAGCCAGGGCTAAGAAACATTTTAGAGCTAAATAGCTCCTTGTGCAAGTTTCTTAAACCTCATTTGAATTCATGGTCACAGCAATGTATGTAAAATCTAAAAGAAAAATTTGCATGTGGGGATGTTAATTGCATACACTGTCCATCTTGTTTTACCCGTGATAAAAAAAAGTCACATAAGCACGTGTTGTATCAACAACAGGCAGTTGATATATGCCAAATTCAGAATACTCTCTAATAGACAGTGCAAATACAAGGCTGTGCTATCCTTCTAAAAATTGGCTGTTCTTAGCTCACTTGTTTTGGGAATCAGGACACTGCTCACTTGTTCCCAAGTGTCAGCAGCCCATGTTAGAAGGCTTTGTACGGACATGGCTCTTCAGTGCCATGGTAGTGTCAGCTTGACCTCCTTCCTGTTGCAAAGATATTTTTTAAATGACCATGTTTGAAAACGTAAAGATTGTTGTGTGTATTAGCTTCCAGTTTTTAAACCACTTTGGAGAATTCTCTGTTCTTGAATTAGCTTAAAAGTATGCAAAGTATTTGAACATCAGTATCATATAATCACCAAATTAAGTGTTTGAATTATTTTTTTCTCTAAAATAGAAAAGGCATGTTAAATATATGGTAGAAAAACTTACAATTTTTAGGGTCCAGTTGAATGGTGTGCAAGACATCTTCTGGTTTTGTACTTCCTTTGCTTAACCCTCCAGTGTACATATTTGTGCTTTTTTGAAGCTAATTGATGGTAAAACTGGTGATCCTTAATTTTTCCCCATTTCTGTGTCTTACTAGACAGCTGGACCTCATTATTTTCTATTGCATTCCACAAGGTTTAGCACTATTGATTGTCAGTTTCAATGTGCATGGAGAAATTTTAAAAAGGGAAAAGTGTCTGTAACTTGTAAGGATTTCTGTATCTGTACTTAGGATCAATCACTATTTAAAGGAGGAGAAAACTTATCCCTGCTACTTTCACATCTTTTACTGAAATAGTAGCAGATCTGCTATATGGAAAATGAATGTTCTGTTTAAAGACTAAAAGCTAGAATAGAAGGTCATAGGGATATGCAGAAATCCTAGTGATTAACTAACTGAACAAACCTTTGAGCAGCACACATTTTCAGGCCTGACTGCACATTTCAATGCTCCTTGCGGGTGTTTTATGGCACCACTTTCTTGTGTCTTAGGAGCTGCTGGTACAGCCTTGGCATCCTCTGCCTGTGTGGCTCAGAAAGCTGTCCCCTGACTGCAGTGTTCCACATCTAATTGCTGCTTCTCTCACTGGATCTTGCTGAGTTTAAATCTGGTAACTCCCTGCTCTGCACTGATGGATTGTTATCTTTTCTATGTCCTTTCATCTATCAGTAGTAGGACAACATTCTTAGAGCAGATAGTTATATAAGGGTTTTGCTTTCTCTTAGGGAAGAGAGAATAGCTGGGGGTTCTTTTATCTGCTTACCATGTCTGTGCACACCTTTGAAATGGAAATTAAGATATCAGCAGACATTTGAAGGCCTGCTTGCTCTGAATGTACCTTAAAGCAAGCCTTCACAGAAAACAAGTCATTATTTAGTTTTTCTCTATATTCCTTTGGCTAGTCCTTAACTTCCAGCACTGTCAAATGTATCTCACAGAGAAACATAAGGTTTTTTTAACTGTATCACTGTCCTTGTCACTGAGATGTGTGCTGGATGATTTTACTCACTTGTGAAGCCCCATCTGAATTTCAGCAATAGTGAGCCTTTGAACATCATTATGCATTCTTATTCAAAATTAATCACATGACAATATTGATAATTATTGCTTTTTACCTCCATTACAGCTCTGGGAAGTGTTTGAATTACTGTGGACTTTTAACTTCTGGGATTTCATTACAAACATTAAAAATGCATCGCTTTTTAAAAATCCATGTTGCCTCTACAAAGTGGGATTTGCTGAAACAGTTCTGGTAATTTCAGCAGCTACTTCAGTCAGTGCATCTCCAAGGGCTGGACATCCTAATCCAGTCACAATCCAGGTGGACAGATACAGGTGTCCTTCCAAAGGAATGCTGAGCAGCTTGGACAGGCTCCTGGCTGAGTGGTCCTCTTCTCTGGGGCTCGTATGACATGTGGTTGTCGTGGAGGGTGATTTATCTTTCTGTTGCCTGCTCGTGAGTTTAAACAGGGCTTTGGAGTTTTTAGATTATGCTGAATCATCACAAGTGTGGTATAGTTCTTTGATTTTACACTTGGATGTGTAAGAAACTGTCAGCTAGTCCAGTTGTACCTGGAGATCATGGGCAGTTGTCTGCCTACCAAAGAAACCAATGGGAATGTTTTACATGGGCAAGGCTCTTGACTTCACCTCACAACAGGCATTTTAGAGGAGTTTTTTCTTTAAAGTCCTTATTTTGAAATGTGTAGAAGTCAAGAAGAAAGTAGGTCTGCAGTATGTCAATAAACTCTTAAAGTTAGAGAAACATTTGGCTCCTGAGTTTTACCATGCATCAAAGATAATCTTGGAAAGACATAGAAGGTTTAATGGGGTAATAAATGTGTTCTCAATGATTTCTCAACACAACTGTGAATAAAAGGTTGGAAATGGCTGGATTAGTTCAGTTACCTATTTCCTGGGAGAGTGTTACCTTTCAGTTGGTATCCCTTGGCACTTTTACAAAACTTTTGTCTTCCTTCCAGGATCAATTAATTGCTCATGAAACAGTCACACAGCTTATTTGGTCTCCAACTCTCAAAAGTCTTCTCCAGGATAATGGGAAATTGCTTGTCCCATTCCTGGTTTTCTCTCTCATTCACATTTGACTTTCCCCATGAAGCAGCCCCCTGAGAGTCTGATACTGTGCTTTGTACAGTTGTAGATACCATTTATGAGAAAAAGAATATCGCATAAAATGCAATGTCAAACTATTAGGACATAAATTACAATTAATAAAATACACAGCAGTGGATTTCATCTAACAGAGGAACTATTTGATACTTTAATTTTGCTATCACTTAGAATGGAATAAAATATGCCATCTAAGTATGTGGCTACAATATAAAAATCAAAATGTCTGAAAAGAAAATCTAGTGCTGAGCAATCATGTTGATAACTAAAATTTTGACTTTTCAAAATTTTATCTCTTATTGGAGCAGAAGGAAATCAGTTCCAAGGCCAGCAGCATTCTCTAGAAATGTAATCTTCTTATCAGTTTGTAGTGGATGATGAAAGTATTTTTAAGGAAGATGGTGGGAGTAGTATTTAGATATTTCCCAGTTGGTAAACGATTGAGACTGCTGAACAGATGTCAGTAAAGGCTGATAGGTATTGGTGAGTCTGGTGATTGGTACCACATAAATACTCACCTATACTGTGTGTACATCCCAGGTCTGTTCAAGATTTGTCATTAAATTGCTCTTGAGTGTATGTAAAGCAAAATCTGAGTTTTCAGCCAGTTGAATCTTCCTTTTGGTATCTCAGTATTGCTGAGTAATTCCATTATCACAGGAAAAATCGAGAGCAGGTCTAACTTGCTAAAACAGTCATGAAACCATCCAGTTTCAATTGTTCAGCTGTGAGAGTCATTCATGTATTTTGTCAGCAATGTGATAACAGATCAGGTAAAATGCTGACTTAAGATGACATTTTATTAAGGGCTGCCCACGGCAAGTATTTATAATTGATCATTTTGCAGCTGCATACAATGGGATTATTTTTAATAAGGTGAGGAATTTTTTCTTAAGTCTCTCTTTAGATACATGTTGTGCCTATATTCTCCTATATTCTCAGAACTGGGATGTGAGGAATCTATTCCAAGGAAATTTGAGATGTAGGGCAAAACACCTAACAACGTAAAGGAGAAACAGAACCTCTTTAGGCATGTGAAACATTGTGAAATTGCCTTTTACTAAGCCTCTCTCATTTTCTTTTTGCACAGTGCTTGCTTAACAAATAGTAGTCAATAATCTGCCGCCTCATGGGGTTTTTTTGTCTTAGATTTTCACCCTCTTTAAAACTATTATGGACTACTCTGCACTTCTGTGGCAGCATTGAAATAAGATTTTGCCCTGGAGTCAGTGATTTTTACAGCAAGGTCTCAAAAATCTTTCAGAAGGGTTTTTTTAATAGGTAGCAAACCAAATGTATAGAGATATGAAATGACATGGAAAAAATAACAATATATTTATGCCTCCCATTTCCTTGTCTCTTGCTGTGCTTACTCTGCATGATCTCTGCCTGACCTACAGGGGTTTTTTTCTTGGTTTAATTCATGGAGTTTGTGGCTGTGAGTATATTGCTTTGCTTTTATCTCATGTCTTCAAGCCATAACTCTTTATCTCCTAACTCAAAGCTGCAGGACTGAAGGCGAAGCTGATTTGCTTTCTTCTTTTCTCAGTGCTCTGATGTTCTGCAAGGAAAATTTGGCAGAGGTAAATAACTGTCAAAGAGAAAGAACAAGACAAGCCTAGCAGATCGAGGTTTTCAAAAGTGGCTAGCAATTTTAGGTGCATTCATTTTGGACATGCAGTTGACAAACAAAGACTCACAGTCAGGCCCTTGTAGTTTGGCAGCCAAAATTTTTAGCATCTTTTAATAAACTTGGCTACCATGCTATCTTTATAGATAACCTGATTTTAAACATCTGGCTAAATAAAATTTTATTAGCAAAGTTAATTCAGTCTGTTGAAAAATATTACTATTTTTATTGTTTATGTATTCTAATCTTAATTATAACAAGAAAAGTTTACCTTCAAAATAAGGTTAATACTTGTCTTCTGACAAGCCAGCTTTTAATTTCTGCTGTGTGGAACTCCAGTTCAAAGGGAACAGAACAAAAGTCTCAGCTGTTCTTGGCTTTGCTTTGCAGACTGATGGGAGCTGCACAGCTGCAGCTGTCAGCAAACCTGGCTGGTGCTGGGTTAGACCCAAGCTGCCTGTCCCAGGAGCATCCTCCTAAGCAGCCCTGGGCCTGAAGATCAAGCAGATTTTGCAGGTGCAGAACTAGTTAGCCACAGTCTCACTCCCTCCCTCCCTGCTTCTGCCAAAGCAGGGGCTCCTTCAATATTGGATTGCATCACTTCTGAGATGGGGCAGTGGGGCAGCTTCACGGGGCATCTTCAGTTTTCCTTGTGCTTTTGAAACTTGTTGAACAGGCTTTGTTTATATCGTGTCGAGACAGTAGTTGATGCATCATTTATATGTCTGAATAAAAATTCTTTTAGAACCTAATTTAGGATGTATTTCCTTGTCTTAAATTCTAATCAGGCAGAACTTTCCTATTGTGTGTATTCCTAAGAAGGCAGTTAGTTGAAGTAGGTATTGCAAATTTGTTTTTCTCCAAGACAAGTTTTATCAGTTGCTCTGAATTTTTGTTGAATTTCTAGGACATCTCTTCCTATGTTATGTTGCAGCAGCAGCAGTCCATGACTGATTAGTATGCAGAGGTCATTTTGGTCCTTTGGTCCTAATAGTAATAACCTCAAAATAAAAAGTTAATTAGAGCAAGTAAAGTTACTAAAAGTGCCTGTGTGATTTAAAGCTGAAGTCTATGTTTTCAGGAGAGTCTTAGACATTTTGGAAACCTGATTAAATTAAAATCCTTTATGAGGTTACATGAAGATAGAACTTCGTCTTTAAATCATCTTGCTGATTTTGATAATCTCAGTGTCTTTCATCATCTCACACAATGAATGGTCGTCCTTCACAGGTGAAATTCACCACTCGTAGCTGTGGAGGAATACAAGGACATCCTCAACAACAGCATATATTTAGTCACAATCTTTCACAGGACCCAAGAGCACTTCAGATAACGTTTCATTTTAAATTAGCATTATTTAGAAACAGTTAGGTGAAGACACAAGAAATTTTCTTTGTTTGGGATTTTTTTAAATTTTAGTTCTTTACTGTTAGGAGAGACTTTGTGACTGTTTGTGTTATGGTTGAAATTACATTTTGTAGCCATGATATATAAATCTGATACACTGTAGAGCCCAGCACAACCTGGGCTTTGGCAGGAGAAGAACAAGTTGAATCAGAGGGTTGCTGAGGGAGGCAGAGCCTCTCCTCCAAACTCAGTGTTAATACCGAGCACAGCAGTACTCAGGTGCCATTGTCCACCTACGCCTTGTCCACATTGGCCATAGAGAACTAGTTTGGTATGGTAGTACCAGGGAAATAGGTGTCCATAAGAGTCCCGGTTACTAAATCCTCAGTAGCAAACCAACGATTGAATGAGCCTGGAGACTGATTTGTGTTTTCACCTACAGTGACTCTCTTCAGTGGAAATTGACTGCCTGTGCTTAAATTAGTGTAAGAAATGCAAAACCGTATGTGTTTTGTTTCTGAAGGAAGCTAATACACGGAGTGGAAGCATGAATAATCTGCTGGCTGCCCTTGGTGAGGGGAATGAGAGGCAGTGATGGGGGAGGAAGGAACTGTGAAGGATATGGAGCCACTTCTAGTGAAGTGGACAAGAGACATCTCAAATCCTTTAATTATTTTGCTTATCTTTAGCAAAAGCATCTTGAGATGCTTGTGATGGTACAGATAGTATTGAATTCATACTCTTGTTTTATGTGTACTATCTCGGGAACATAATAGGTGTTTAATGCAGCTCTGCCTGTCTCCTTTTTTCTACTTGTCTAGAATATCCTTGGTGTTTAGGAACAACCCTTATGTCAGCTTCTTTATTAAAGAATGTGCTGCGGAAATTATGCTAATTAAGCTGGAGTGTAATTATGGGCTAGAAAGATTATTTCACAGTCAGAATCGAATTGTTGTAGATAAATGTGCATTAACTTAATAGTGTGCAGCTAATTAGTTTTGGTATTTACTCATAAATATTAAAAAAAAAGATATAATCAGTTATACAAAAGCTTGAGAAATTAATATATTGCAAGGTGAATAGGGAGCATACTACAAATCTCTCTTTAATTATTGTTTTGCTGGAATTTTTTCTTAGCTTTCCTATTCTGAACTTGCAGTGGACAAAAGTATATAATTACAAACTTTATTTCTACTAAAATATATATATTATGCAAGTAAAACATGTAGCTGCCAGTTTGACAGTTACATATCTGTAATTCATACTAAAGCAGTTACAGCATCAGAGTCTCTTGCACTCTCCACAAAAATTAAATTGCTTTGGATCTCATAGTGTAGAAAATTAAGATAGAGACTTTATTTATATATATAACTTTAATTTTTGTGTTTGTCAGCCACCTGATATTAGTCTTCGGTATGGCTTAAGGAGGGAAAGTTCTTTCATGTTCAGATACATCCACTAAATACCTCTTAGAATACTGCAGTGTGTAGTCATGGTACAGTCCTGAAAACCAAAGAACGCAGAATTACTTGACCCCCAGCTAAAAGACTGAAAGCCTTGAAGTGTTTGCCAACAAACATGTAATTTTATATGTTCCAAAAATACCGGTAATAGTTCTATGTCTCGGGCATTCACAAGTGTGAAAGGAAGGCTGCAGAACATTGTCCTCAATGTACATTAGTAGCAGCTTCTGGGACAGTCTAATACAGTAATTTGATTTGTGCACATAAATTCATATATAGAAATTTTTCTAAGCCACCTCTGAGCATAATATGCCTTCCACTGGCTTAAGAGTGAAAGAGTATAAATTAAAGTAGTGATTAAAAAGTGCAATCTCAAACTGAAGTCAGGTGTGCTCTGAACTTCATGTGCAGTGTTGCCTACAGGGCTTTACTGTATGATCATCTTTCTTTATGCTGAAATGAAAAAACATAGAAGAGGGACATATTTTTATGAAACAGAGAAAAATAATTTCAATAGCCTATATAGTGATTTCTCCCCTAATAAATAAATGACATCAGATATAATATCCTCTGTTGCAGAACAGTTCCATGGCTTTTCCACAGTGAGTTTTAATGAAATTGGATATCAGTTTCATTTTTATCAAGTTATATCAAGAACACTAGCTCCTATGTGAATTTGTATTTGCCATTAGAAGATAACTTATGAACAGCAAGTATTGTCACAAACCTAAAAAATCTCAGACTTTTCCCACTTTCAGACTCCCTTGTGCAAACAACACGGCTGAAAATCTGTGAACTTTGTCATGTTTGAAATTGTCTTTGGAATTTGCAACAATAATTTGGAATATGAATTTCAAAATCATACCTGTTTTTACCTAACATGACCAAAAGTGAAAACTTAAGGATGTGTAAAAAACATTTTTTTCTCTTTGGAGGATTTTATAGCTGCAATTGATGCTATCAGTTGAGCATGGAGAGGAGTTTCAAATTTTGAGGGAGTGGTGTTGTCCTTCCAGTTCCAATAAGGAAATAGGGAGGGAAAGGTTAGCAAAGTCTGAAAAGAAATCAGCTTTGAGGTGAAAAGGGGAATGTATGATTCGCAGTCTGTACTTCTTTCTGCTGGCAAAATATGTTGCAGTGTGTCACTAATCAACTAAATTCTTGGATCAGTGGAAGTCATTGGCAATGGAATTTAGTATCTCAGATGAAAAATCACCCAGAACATGTTGCATGGAAATAAGTATCATACAAGTAACAACTAAGTAAAACATGAGTAACACATTCTTTTTCTGTCAATAGCTGTATAGATACTGGGTGAGGAAAGATTTTTGATAGATTGAGGCACATATTTTCCTTTAATATATTCAAGTTTCAAAGGCCTCTTTAAGATATTGATTCTGATTTCCAAATGACAGATCCTTGGCGGTGTATCTGTCATTCATTAATAAGGGCAATTGCCCTGAGTCAGTATCATGATTATTGTCTCCAGTGGATTTATTAGATACATGCAGTGTTTCACAGTTCAGCTGGAAACGCTTCTGTAGAAGTGCTGTCCAGCACATTCTGCAGCCTCATTCTTTTACTCAAGAATACAAAAGTTACATCCCCATTGTATCCTGACAGGATGGCAATTAAAGGAGGAGCTAGTTTTCCCCATTCAAAGGATGTTCTTCTGTGAGCTGGATTTTACTTGGGTAAAACTATCAATATAAATGTTAGATGTTTATTTTAGGTTTATTTAAAAGATATAACTTACTTCTGCCCTAAACTCTGAATATTGTGCATGGGATTTTTTTTTTCTGATTCAGCTAAATTAATTGCATTAATTGTAATAAGACACTTTCTGGTTTCAGCTGGGATTCACTGTTCTTGGTCTGCTTTTTTTGCTGATACATCAGTTCAGGGTTGTGGATTTCTTTGGTGTTGACAAGCACTTGTTAGTACTTAAAACACTGACAAACTCATCATTCTTCTGGCTTTTGAAGCACTGTGAAGACTCTTGGTTATACTGTGGCCCAAATAGAGATCAGAAACATTACCATGCTAGATAGCCAGCTAGAAATCATCCTTTATCCATTTACTTCCCCCTTTTAAGTGCTGAAGTACAGCCTTGTTTTCTTAGTATTCAGAAAATACTAAGACACATATTATGTTTGTTGATATTTATGTTTGTTGCTTTGAGTAGAATAGGATGAAATCGAAATACCCAGTTAGAAACAGCAATACCAATAACAAAAAAACACTTCTTCTGAAAGAATGTGTGTCAGATATTTTTAAAGTATTGTTATTATTTATAAACTAAAACTGTTGTTAGTTTATATCAACAGAATCTGAGATTGATTTAAATTCAAGCCAGTTGATGGCTACAGGAAGCCATCTTCAGTTTAAGCAATAGCTGTAGCAGCATCCATGCCAAATAGCAAGAGTGTCGCAGTCAGAGGTTGGCTTTGGTAGCCCAGAATGTCTCTTCTTGCCCTGCACTCCCTGAAGTGCTGTCAAGATTCTCTGCATTTTTTATATACTGGAAAACCTTTTGCAGTCAGCTAACAGTGAATGGGTTCCAGCAGTTGAAAACCAGGACTGAGGATTTAATAGCGGCCCTGTTAACTTTTGCCAATTTTATTTTTCCCTCTATCAGAGAGTCATGTAAGTACTGTCTCTCTTTACCCATGCCTGGCATGAGGATGATGATATCTATGTACTGCATGAGAAGAGTTCCCTAGAATTTCTACAAAGCTTTGGAGAAGATGAAAAGCATGTGATGGGAAGTAGCAATAGTATTTGAGCGTCACTGCTCATTGCTGTTGGATATTTTTTCTTCCATCCAACAGCTTTTATTTGAGCAGTTTTTCATCCATTTAACTCTCCTGTTACTGACCTCATGAACTTTCTGACTCATGAGTGTCAAGTGTGTCTTGCATTATTACATTGTTTTGGTGGTTGTACATTGAGGTACATCAAGCTAGCATGCAGGAGATCAGTTTTAACATGCTTAATGGAAACTGAAATAAAGGCAGCACAGGAAAACCATTAGTCCGTGTTCCCCTTTGACAAGAAGATCAATCTCAAGTGCATTTATAGTATTGTACAGCTTGCAACTTTAGTGAACATAATTAGTTCCTCAGTTTTTCCAAAAGACTGAATAGGAGTCTAGTAGTAAGAAAAGAAAATGAACACTCTTTGTTGTTTCTCTTTTTTAAAATTCAGTATTTTAAAATTACAAATTTATGTAAGCTTTTTTCTTGGTTTTCCACAGTTGGTGTTTCAGGACAAATTCTGGACTTACCAATTTGTATTGGTTTTTATCAATATTCTGAGTCACTGTTAACTTCTCCTGTTTAATATTAATTATTAAAGAATTATGAATTATTATTATAATTATGAAGAGTTTGCTGTGCTCAGGAAGACAGGGACTGCTGGAAAGTGTTGCATAGATAAGAATTATGCCTGGTATGGATGTGTGGGGATGAGAATGGTATGGATTTCCGCTGTGCAGCAAGAAAACAAGGCGATAGTGCACTCAGTGGAGTAATCATTAAGAACTGAGATGACACAAGATATTTAGGATTAAGACTTTCTGTTACCTTAGATTAACACCTTTTCCTGTAAAAAGCCCCAACTATAAAAAATATTTCTGCAGCTTGTGCTAAGATGTATGTTTTGTTGGAATTTCCTATTTTCTGCTATTTTCCTATTTATCTGCTATAGAAAACACCCAGTTTCTAGTGTTGGTGGTCGCTGCTTTTCTGTGGCAGTCTCCAGGTTACATAGGCAGTGATACGTCCAAGCTTTCCATTTGAGAACATGAGTGAAACATCCAGTTTCATTGTTTTTTGATTTGCCTAAACCTTAAAAAGCTTGACTTTGTCACCCCTACTGGAAAAGGGTAGAAGCAGTTTTCCTGTCGCTGCCGTCGAACTTGAGATCTGGAGCCAGATCAGACAAAGAGAGCAGCAGGGAGAGAGACAAACCATGTGTTGTCATGTCCCTTATTGTGAAACTCATTCTGCTTAATAGCACAACATTGGAAAGCATTGACTGGAGAGAGGTGGAATGCCTGAAAACCTTTTGGGAACCTTTTCGTGGTTGTGTTTTTTTCAAAAAACAATGTGGATGCTTTGAGCCTTTCAGGGGATATTGTGTGTGCCAGCTTCCGCTCCCGCAGAAGAGTGTGGTTTAAATCATTAACATTGGTGCTGTTAAGCTAATGTTTAAGTGCTCCTGCTGCTTTTTTGCACATTCTTTTCTTATGGCTGCGATGTTTAGGTGTTATCATACATGTGGGGAAATAAATATCTTCCTCTCTAAAATGCTTCTCCCATTTTCCTAGGGAAATCAGAGGTTTGTGAAGTAACATTTGTTCTTTAGAAAGGATACATTTCTATATGGCCGGATAGGAGTAGTCTTAAAAGCCTTCTTTTCTCCTTCTGTTAAAATACAGAAAGGTTTAGAGCCTCTGAGTGGGAAGAGTAGTTCTAGAAAAGGAGACAACTTTGATTTATGGGTCTCAGGAGGTGGAAAACCTCTCAAACCTCAGAGAAAGGCATTAAATTAAATAGTTCTGTCTGACAATGTAAGTCAATGACAGAGTCAAGGCTGGAATCCCCTAGGTCTGTGTACTGTTCTAATCTCCTGCCTATGTTTCCACCTTTCTGCTCTATGAGGAAAGCATATCTGCATCTGTAACAGCAGTGCTGCCAGTGAATTACATTTCACAATCTCCTGAAATTTGCCCTGTGACATGTGAACTTGTGTAGATGGAGGGAGGCCAAGTGTAAGCCAGTCTCGCAGGGAAGGGTTAACTTGGCATATTTTCACAGCTGCAATGTATTAAGCTACTGTAAGACCTTTTTGTAGTAGGAGGTTAGAAAAATGTTATGCATCACAGGAAAAAAGAAGATAAATTAGGCAGTTTAAAGATATCTTGATAGCTTTAGCTAATTTGCCTCTTACTTGCTTTTTTGAAGGCAGTCCCTGTATATGCAAATACCTGCAGAGGAACAGATAAAACAAGTTTTTCAAGACTTTCAGCTCTACAGCCCCAAAAGACAATTATCACTTTCTAACTAAAACAAATAAACTGAACAAACAAAGTAACATGAAAGGCAAGGTAAGAGATAGTCTAAAGCAGGGAAGCCCTTACTCCAAACACACAGTCTAGAGGAAAGATAACATTGTACCAGGTACTGAGGGTATGGTTACCTCACAGGCAATTTTTTTTTTTTTCAAACGGGGAACGTTTTTCATAAGAATAAGAAGTGCAAGCTCCCTCACAGGGTGTGAGAGAATTGATATATAGATCAGTACCAATATAGAGTGAAAAAATATTTTGTAAAGGTTGTTAAAAACATTGTCATTAAAAATACATTTGTAAATTAAATAAGGGTTACTTTGAATAGATAATACTTATACCTCTGAATATAATCATATTGTAGGCAGTAACCTGGAGCTGTAAATAGAAACACATCGTCTAGTGTCATTAGATAATCTTTACTCAGCTGAATCATCTTTAAAATCTTACCCTCTTAAATGAAATGTTCACAAAATCTAAGGATGGTTCAGCTCCAGGCCATTTTTGTTATGTTGTAGTAGTTCTCATCTTGCCTTTTCACATGCTCATGTCCTAGGGTTTTTTTTTTAATTCCAAAATCTAAATAACAGTAGAGTGATGCCTTACCAGGGAAAATGTAAAGGATACAATAGCAGAACTGCAGGAAGGTATATTTGCCATTGTACAGTTTTAGCCCTTTGCTGTATTCAAGATGTAATCTTTTGAAGTACTGGATTAACCCTGAGACTCCAGGTTTATGGTTGTGTTAAATACCTGGGTCATACTGAACATCTCCGTTGCTGCTTGGCAGAGGTGGACAAGAATCTCGTGCATCTAGTACATCACATCCTTCTCTGCAGCTCATTAGCAGACACAAATACATTGTGAAAACCACATTGTGCTGAATCTGTGTAGGCACTACTACAGTTTTAGTTTAGGACACATGAAAGCATAAACCAAGGAAAATGTCATAACCCAAGAGCAACATCTAAGTTTTTGGCAGGAGTGGCAGAAACTTCTACAGCTGTTTTACATACAGTCACGTTAAATTTGAAAAGCTCTAACAAGAGCAGCTCTTCAGAAAGTGTAAAGAACTCTTTTAGAGGAAGAAAAAAATGAAGATTTGCAAGATTCCAGAGTCACAGGTTTGATGAGATGTTCACATTTAGTCTTTGTGATAATGAATTACCTGTGATCAGCCTTAGTGAGCACCCCACATAGGCTACAGTTTTCAGGTTGGAATAAACAATAACATATTTCTTTGTTTCATAAGAACTTAACGTTTCTATTCATGGAAGATACATCTTCAGTGCCTTTTCTCTGTTCTTCTGGTGCTTCCAAATTTAGACTAAGCCATGTCAGATTATTTTGTTCCTTACTTTTCCAGTAAGGTTTGGCTTATCTAATTTGAAAGAACAAAAAGAGAAGTGCAGGGAGCTATCTGCTGATAAGGAGTAATTTCTATCCTAAGGGATTCGAATTGGGCCTAAACAGGCTATTACTACATCTTGTGGTTGGTTATGTGTTGTTTGTGTCACTGTGGGTCTGAGGATGATGATCAATTGCTTGTTATTGTAAACTCCTTTGGCCAAGTTTGACTGGAGAAGGGAGTTTGCTGAAGGGTTTTGAGGTTTTTCCAAGTGAGAGGAAGAGAGATTGATATATCTATTTTATTTCCTAAAATTGTGTGCTGAAGTTACCCAGTATTCATATGTTCCATTTTCAGAGCAAATACAGTAGTTCTGCCTCCTCTTAAACTATAGCAGATCATTCAGAGGTGGCTGGCAATCTCTGCATATGTGTGTATGCATATATATGGAGAAGTTTGTTTGAAAAAGAGAAAGTGCTTCAAGGAAGCATTTCAAATTTAACTCACAATAAATTAAGTGTTATAAGTCTGTGTTCTCTTGTGTTTGACTGACTGTCAGAGAACCACAGAAATAAAATAAGGAAATGAGCTGTTAGGTGGCTCCTTCCTCTTTATATCACATTCCTTTTCTTTGGATTTTGTTTAAGTAGTCTTGATTTCTTTTTCTAGCTGGATTTAACATCTTATCTTTGCTTTTTTAAAATGTACCAAGAAAAGTCCTTAGAGAAAGATTCTTGTAGTATTGGTATATTGCCTTCCAAATATTTTAATAGAAGTTAATTTCTCCCTTTAAACACAGGAGATAGTTCTTTGATCTTCTCTTGGCTTTTGATTAGTTCTCTTTGTGTTTGATCCTGAGCTACATGTAGTTTGTTTTCTTTTAGTACTACCAGAAAACCATTTTCACAGCTCTCCTTTCTGAAATGAGGGAAGAGAGATTTTCAGACTTTATTTATTGACTTGAAGGAGGAAGCAAACAAAAGGGTCTATGTCTGTAGGCATAAATTCAACAGAAAGTCTTTTAGACTGGAATTAGCAATGCCACAATATATGTGAGGTAAAAGTTGAGGAAATATCCTTAGCTTGGACTGAATTGTCTTTGTGTACTACTTCATATATGAAAACCTTTCCTTCACCAGTTTAAGACTGTTTCACATGCATATTAAGACAGCCAAGAACACACAGACGAGTTTGGTTTAAGCAGTCTTGTAATAAAAAATTGCGCATTCTCTTTCTTTGATAAATACTTGGTGGTAGTTCAGTCTTTGTCAAGCATATGGTTCTTTATTGCAGGCGTCTTCACAGCACTGCCTTTGGGGAATGCTGCGGAGACAGGAATAGCTCTGGGTGTCAGTGCTTGCCTGTGCCAACTGCCTGATCAGATGTGAATATTCTGCTCTAATAATGTAAATCAGAAATAAGAGCCCAAGCTCTCGTGAGATTCACTGTGACCAATGGCTGGAGAGTAGACAGAGCCATCACACCTGCTCTTCCAATGCTTTGTGGAAGCAATCCTTAGTTACCAGCTGGAGACCTGTTTTGTTTTGGGGTTTTTTTTAACTCATTTAGTAGCCTTCTAAAATCAGCGCAGATAGACACGTAACAGGATTTTTTGGTTTTTCTTTTCTGTGTACCATTATCATTTTCAGTAGCTGAAGAAGAAAATTCTGGCATAATTAAAGCAAATATTCAGATGCAGTACATCCTCTGTGTTCAGCAGCATCTCTAAGTGAACCCACAGAGCCAATGCACTGAGCTGTATTACAAACAGTCTCTTTTAAGTTTGCATCTCTTTTACATTCTGGCACATGCGTGTGATATGATAGCAGGAGCAGAACCTGTTTTCAGTGCATTACTTGCAGGACCCAAGTCAGTCTGGATTTCCAGGTGCTGCTGCTTCTATGTCAGAGTTGTTGTGTCTTGTGTAAAACTGTTGATTCTCTTCAGTTGTTCATAATAAGATGTAGCCTTTTGTGATAACTCTAGGCATTTATATTGCCAGTTTACATGGAGCTTACTGTTCTCCTTTGGATCCTCTTCCACTCCTGGAGCAGTCATCTGGTGTAATTCATGGAACATCTGCCTTAGTCACCACTTCAAGCTAAAACCTTCTGCACGATTCAAAATTAGATTAATCATGCAATCCTAGAGCACAGTTTCCATCAAAGAAAGAAGGTTGGAACACCTTCTGATGTGTTCCAGTCAGTCTCCTCAGATGAGGATGCTCCCTAGAAGAGAATGCACTTTTACAACCTGCCAAAATATTTGGAGTTCATGGCAAATGCTGCTTTCCAGACAAACTGTGAAGTTCTTGCACACCTGGGATTCTCTTGTGGAAAAACTCACACTGTCCTAATTTGGCTGACCTAAATGGGTTAGTGTTCTTATTCCAAGGAAATCATAGGTGAGTGGCAGATTAGCGAAAAATTTTGCATGTACAGCTACTACCTTACTCTTCATTTTTGGATCAACCACACAGATACTTTGTTAGCAAAGTGCCACTCACCTCCTCAGATTTACTCCAGTCTTCCAGCTTGTTTCACCATCTTTGTCAATTGCCTCACTCAGATTTTGTAAGCATGGTGATGTTTTAATAAGGGACACAGGCTTAGATAGTGTTTGTTTAGGATGTTCACTATGATTTTAAATTCTGCTTAATTCTACTTTACAATTTTACTAAACGTGAGTTTCATCAATTTGCGTGTGGCACAATATAAGATGTTTCACAGAAATCAAGGTAGATTGGATTTTCATTAACCTACTTTCCTTTCATCTTACCTCTGTCAAATACCAACCCTACTACTTTTTGTTGGTAGGGAGTAAAAGATCACTTAATTCCAGCTCTCTCCTACGAGTTGTTACTTTTTGTTTGGCTCTCTATTTAAATACATATCTTTTGTCAAGGCATGTATGCTTGGAGGTATGGCCTGGATGTTCCCCCACACCTATGCAAATTGTTCCATATACATTTTGTGCCTTTAAGTCCTCCTTCCTTCTTCAGGCCTCTGCCTGATGACTTCATTAAGTAGCCTTTCTAACTTTTCATAATTAAGCTAAATTAAAAAAAAATCCATATTTAAATTTTTAAAATAAAAGTTTATAGAGCTGAAGACTTGCTGCTCTCAAAAAAAATTCCTTTCTCATTCTCACTTTTTTCCACCTATAAAACACTTATATAAAACAAATAAAAAATTTAAACCTCTAGAAACTACTCTTTCTTGCCCTGAAGGCTGCTAAAATTATCACAGTTATTCAGGCAGCCCTAACTGTTGACAGAAGTTTTTGTTTGTTTTATGTAGCTACTGTATTTCATTTAGAAACTACTAAAAATATGATCATCTTAGAGACCATCTGCTTAAAATGATGGTGCATACTAGGGCTAAATTTTTAAACTTTTTTTCCTGCTTTGTTCATTATCTCTCCAAAAACTGGTTACATAACAAACTCAGTATTCAGTGCTAAGGGTTTCTTTTCTGAGTTGATTTTCTAATTACATCCAATGTGCACACATCCATTTGCAACAAGTATCCATACCTCACTCATATGCTGACTTTTTTGGGAGATCAGAGGGTCAATGTAGAGAAAGCCTTGTTTTTGTACTTAAGTACCATGTAAAGACTGCAGGTTCCTCAGAACATTTAACTGCTCATTTGACGAAGATACCTTTTTCCTTTTGCCCTCTCATTGCCTGTTCTGTTCTGGATTCCAGGACAGGAGGAAGAAAAACCTGAGCTGATGGTTAAAGCCCATAATATACTACTGCACATAACGGGCCTTTTGTTTAGTTGGGGTTTGATTGGTTTGTTTCTTGGTTGGATTAAGTAATACACATGTTGAGAAAGAGGAAATTCCCTTTTGGAGAGAATTTGTCAGTAGATGTTCCCACACTTCAACATGTAGTTATTTGCTGTAAAACAACTAATTTCAAATGTTCCCCCTTGTTCTCTTGTCATTTGAGCTGTTTTCTTCTGGCATTTTGTATGAACTCCAAAATACCCACAACTGCACTTGGCATCTAGGATTGAAAATGAGAATAAATTAGAGGCAGAAGTAGAATAATTAATTTGTTGTCAGTAAGGTTATTGGATTTTGCTTTCATTTCTTATTTTTATTTAAACAAAAAAATTGGAAGATGTCTTTGGTTTGTTTAGAGCCATTTCTATAGAATGCAGGTCTAATAGTTTTGAAGAACCTGTTAGGAAGTGTTAACATCATTAATTGAAAGAGAGCAGATGTAAGAGGAAGCAACCCTGTCAGATAACATTGTTTCTATGGTCTATAGCAATTTAAACATAAAAAAAGTGCATTTAACCAGTGAATCCCTTCCTTTTCACCTATTAACAGAGTCATGGTAAGCTGGAAATGGGATGTTCGCAATCTTCAGCTGCTGAAGTTTGTAGCCTTCCCTGATACCTTTTACAATGTTCTCTGACTTTTCAAAATATTAATTAAACGTTAAAATCTTTTTGAACTATGCAGATGTCTCTTGCAGAGATTTCCAACAGTCTATAACATCTAAAAATTCATTGGAATAGTTCATATGTGATTTATTACTACATCTTTATGGTTTCTTTGTATTAAATGTTTAATGTGAATTCTAATATTCATAAGTTAACTTATGTTTTGTCAAAAGAGAAATAACCAATGAAATTCTGAGTGTTTTTTTAATATCTCATATTCATATTCTGAATATCCATAAAGATACAACTGTAATGACAACTCTCAATCTGGCAAACATCGTATATGGGAAGAGGACAGACAATCCCTCTGTTCTGTAGCAATTCATTTTTACTGTAAAATGAGTCTTCCTTCACTGAAATGTTGTGGAGAATTTAAAGTGTGCTTGGGGCAGATTGGAGAGTGGCTGTGAATTCCCCTAGTGACGTATACTTGGCCTCAGTGCAGAAAAATCCCTATATTTTAGGAAGGAGACTGGTGATCAGGATTATTTTGTCCAAATATTATAGCTGGACTCTGCAACAGGTCTACCAGGGGTTTTTTTTGTCAATGAGGTCCCAGATGATCATGGTAACTGCAACAGAGAACTCTTTTGCAAGTTCCCTCTTTTTCCTAATTTCCCTCTTTTAGCTTAAACATGTACCACTAGATGGAAGATGGTCAAAATATTTATTTTGCACAAAAAATAAGCTCTTGGGGGAAAAGGTATGCGATAACTAAGTATATCACACAGAGAAGTTGTGTGTATCTCTGGTTTTAGGGACACAAAGTCCGAAGCCATTTCCATGAATGATTTTACCTGTAAACCCAGAGTAGAAAAATTCACCTGAAGTGACAGATTGATTTTAAGTTCAGATCTGGAAGCTGTATAATATGTACTGGGACTTGTTCAGCATACTTGGATTCAGTTCTTTTATGTGATGCTGATGGCGTTTCATATTTTGTAGGATTAAAGTGCGAAGAATTGAGTGCTCAAGTAGGACCAGAAATTTGTAAGAGTTTTACATTGACTCTATCTGAAAGAAAAATCAAACAAAAGACAAAATTGGTCATTGCTTTCTATATAAGATGGCAATTGGTATTGCATAGAGATAGCAATAAGTAAAAAGGACTATTTTACAAATTAGCATTTCATAGCAAACTATTTGTGGTGATATGAGCAAGTATTTTCTTTTTTTTTCTTATATTAGGATTTCATATAGCCTTTTCATTTTAGGGAACTTTATCAGTTAGAGAACTAATTGCACAAAGTTACTTCTTTCAGTTATATTTTGCATAATTCTTTTTCCAGAGAAGTACAATTTAAAATGAAAAATAGCTTCATGTTGGATTTTAATGTTTGCTTTGATAATAATGGGGGGAAAAATATTTTATTTAGATATTTCTGTCTTCTTTGTTGACCTAACTGTTGGCACATTTATCCACTAATAGCAGAATTTTTATGAAACTTTTGTATTTGCTTTTGCACAGAGAGTTTGGATGGCGGGATCCAGAGCTTCCAGAAGTTATACAGATGTTACAGCATCAATTTCCCTCAGTACAGTCAAATGCTGCAGCCTACTTACAACACCTCTGTTTCGGAGACAATAAAATAAAAGCAGAGGTAAGATTTATAAACTCTTTTTCCAGCAGTGTTACTGTCTGCTATTTATCATCAACAATTATTTATGTGTGCTTTAAAAAACTTAAAAGAGACATAATGGATATACGCCTGGACCTATTTTACTAAAGCTGTCACTTAAGTAATTTGTTACTGTTGCAAAATGTAAAAAATGCATAAAATACTGTTGTAACTCATCATTTTGTTTTCTTTGGAATAGCTTGATTGATTGCATACTATTTAAACACTCTATCATAGTTGTTCAGTAATCAGCTACTGGTGTGGTCTTGATCTTGCTGAAACATATGGGCATTTCCTTAGGGTTCTCCAAGAGGCATCTAGACACTAAATACAAACATGTAATATGAAAATTAAGCAAAAAAGTTCTAAATCAAAGCATCCTTTAATGCATAATTGTGTAAATAGGTTTAATTTTGCTGGGTTTGCAGCTTGAATGGTGCTCATTGGTCTATGATCTTGGAATTCAGTGCAGATTGTATCTAAAATGTAATTCAGATATCAATATAGAGCTTGTTCTGTACCTGTAGCTGACAGGTACTTCTTTCTTGTTTGTTCCCTGTGGTTAATGGGACCAGCACAGCTTTTGGCACAAGTTAAACAGAAGGAAGGCAGCTCTGAGGGATCTGACAAACACACAGCAGTCAATTAAAATTGAATGAGTGAAGCTGTTACCAGTCTCAGCTGCTTCCCCGGCCCTCTCAGAGACATTGCTAATCAGGGGTATGTGCTGTGCACATAAATCTGTGCCTATACTGGCACCTTTTAGCCTGGCCTGTAAAGGTAAACTGAGATCAAGATCTGCTGTTGCCTATTTGTCAGAACTGTGCAGTGATGCTGCCTTGCCAGTGCTTCATCTTCTTCACCCTCAGCACAAACCACTCCATGGATCTATCCCACTATAGAACCTTCCCTTCCAGGCTTCTTGATGCTCAGGAAATTCCTTATGAGTATGCATGTAGGTATGCATGTAGTCTGCTGGCATTGGCAGAACTGCACTGGTTGCATACATCACCTCAGGCATCTAAGAAATAGTAATTTAAAAAAATATTTACATGAATGTTAAAGTGAGGAATGTTTGTGCACTGGAGAACTCTGGTATGGGTATCACTGAAAATTTAAACTGCACACTCTCTCTGTACTCAACTCTCCTCCTTATTCAGAAATTAGTTTTTCAGTAAAAGAACTGATAAGTCTCTGAGAAAGGCAGTTAAATTGTTAGAGCAATTTACTCATTGCACAATCTCTGCTGCCTCCTGTTAGCCATAGATTGAGGCCCCCTCAAGTAGCTGTTCCATTTGAGGGAGACAGATGGTTTAATTTCTGTTGCTAACCATTTAGGAAAAAAGGTGTCTGATCATCGTTGAGCTCACCCATCCCAGCAGCCTTTGGACATCAGCCTGTGTAATCTTCAGGCTCATGAGCTGGAAGGGTGAAGGTAGGTAAATAAAACAGTAGAGCACTAGGCAGGATTCTGAGCTTCTTCTGTGAGAAAGGATAGCAAGTAAAACAAGGAATCCCCCCACTTCATTTGTTATTATTCAGGACTTTTATATACTCCTCACTGTGTAATGCATAAACTACTGTGGAAACAAACCAAAATACCTTTCTTGAAACAGTTCATCTAAGAATATGGTTTCAAACTTCTGGTACTTGGGATTTTTGTAAGACAACAAAATAATGGGACGTATTGTATACTTTCCTAATGCTTTGTAGAGCTTTGCAGCCTAAAACACCCAACATTATCAAACTATCTTATCTCTGTCTGTATCTATCTATGTACCAACCTCTATTATTTAGTAAGTCCTGTTGTGTTTTGGTCATGCCTCAGCAAAGCACTTGAAACAGTTCCTCTGTGTGCTTGTTGGGACCAGGGTCTACCCAAATGGCTCAGTAGTGTGCCTAGGGCCAGCTTGACCTTCCACTGAACCACAGTTTCTCAAGGAGCCTTTTGTGTGAGAGTTCAAAATCCTGTTGATAAGGAGATATCATGACAGATATCTCAGATTCTTCCTAGGTATATACCTAGACAGAGGAAATTGGGCAGTCATATTAAACCTGCCTGGGACAACTCCCATGATAACTGTTAAAGATGTGTCTGAATTAGGAGTTGAACTAACACCTAAATAATAGAAACTGATACCAAAATTCTCTTTTCTGCAAAGTGTTTGTGTTGTTGTTGTGTGTTGTGGCAGTTCTCATCTGTCTGAGAACAACCACGTTTAATATCTAACTCCTTCTTCATGATAGCAGCATTTCAGTCCTGCTGCACATGGTTGCAGGGGATCCTGCCAGCTGTGACACAAGGAAAGAAGCACCAGGATACAGCATGTTTTCCTTACAATCTCTTATTGAGATTACAGAGCAAAAAAAAATTCCAAAAAATTCTTTTGAAGCAGAGTAAACTGCTCTTTGATTAAATACCTAGCTTTAATATTGCAAAGGACTTGGGCTAAAGATAATAAACTGTCTTGATGATCTTTCAAATCCTAGAGAAAGGACAAACAGATATGTGTAAGTAAAGAATACTGCTGCTATTTTGTGTGCCTAACAGGCACTGAGGAAAAAGCAAATGGAATTCACACTTTAATGTATACTTGAGCATGCATGCACAGAAAGAATAATATTATAAACAATTTAGACATTGGTTATATTGAATTTGAAATGTAATGCAATTGTTAAAGTTTCAAATCTGGAGTTAACTGATTGGGAAAAAACGTCCTCTTACCTTTGTCACTATTGAGCATCAAATTCTCACACTGCAGTTAATGTCTGTTGCCTCCAGAGTTTCTGGATATAACTTTTCTGAAATACTTTTTTTTTATTATTCTTTTAAGTATGATTTATACTGTATCACCTACTCAAAAAATGAGTAATGATCTGTCCTTTGAACCTGGCCATTCTTTCAGTCTTCCAGTTTTGGTTTTGTATAGTGGGAGACTTGTCCTACACTCATAAATTAGTGGGATATGTATAAAATTTCTCCTCATGTACTTGGTAAGACAAAAGTCTACCTTATATTCCTTTTTGTGGAACCATGTCATCTAAAATTTAGACAGAAATAGAAAATAGCAGCTGTGACTCTATGCATTTCTGAGATTCCTAGCATCTTTTATGATTCTACCATTAAGTTTTTATCTGAAAAACAACTGAGAAAAAGATGGTCGGTCAAAAATAGATGCACAGCTAGGGAAACTAGAGCTATTTTTCCCTTTATGACCACATTCTTTATGTAGGTGTTATTTCTAGAGCACATTGATCACAGGTGTGCTTATGAATTTGGTGATGTCACTGGAAATGTACTTTTATTGCTGCATCAGCATAAGTGTCCCACTCAGTCTTACGTAGCAATGAGGTCTGCAAATCCCCTTCTCTATTTTAAAGTACTTCAAACAAAGTTGGTAACTGTTTATATGAAGATATCCCAGGCTGGATGCTAAGGTTATAAGAAGTAATTTTCTTTCTCACAGAATAAACCCAGCTTCTGAGGTTATTAGGTTTTGTATTTCAGGAAGAATTTGTGTTTTTCCCCTTCCAGCCCTGATCACAGCAGAACAGCAATAATGCAATAATAAACACTGGCCATTGATAAAGATGGTGGTGTTACTTCTTGCAGGTGCTGCCACTTCTATACTGCTCAAAACCATTCAGTGCAAGTCTTTATTTCAAAGTACAGTTGTAACTGCTGCTCTAATCTGAAAGTTTTTCACAAATGCTACTCCTTAGTCTCCTTGAGTCTTGTTGCCTATAATGCAGGTGCTGTACATGCTCTCAGTAGTGCTTCTCATTCCCTACATTTATTCCCTGTGCTGGGTGCTTATGTGGTGCAGCAGGCATTAGAATGGAGTTGAAGAAATTGGATTATATGTGATAATGTTTGATAGATTTTTCATCTCCTTTTGAATAGTGACCAATTGTCACTGAAGGTGTCACATATGTAGAAGGGGACATAGGGAGGCAGAAGTCTAAAGATTGTAAAAATTACCAGGCAGCCCATTACAGTTAGGCATAATAATTCCAAAATTCAGAATCTGAGAATACTTCAGTAAATTCTTACATAAATTATTCTTTCACTGGTGACAGTGAAGGATGTAACTAAAAGGTAAAAGGGAAGGAGGGAAGAAGTTTTGATCAGATATTTGAAGGCAAATGAAAAGCCTATCAGACAGAAGAGCACAAGAAGACCCTTTCAGATGGCATTTTTCTTCTTAGGAGAGGCTCTTACACCAACAATGGTGAGATTGTAAGCAGAGCCAGAGTAGCTGCTCCTGGATGCCAAGAAGGAACAGGCAGGGGATATAGGAAAGGAGAAGCATTTTAAAATACTCTGCAGAGAACATTTCTTCAAAAGAGCACATTCTATTAAACACAGGATTCATTCTTCGACAGCATTTTTTTTCTTCCTATAATGACATTTTCCTCCTTTGTATGAGGTCACCGTATAAAAGAATTGAATTGTGCAGTTTCACATGCCAACACCATTTTGCTCTCATGGAAAATGGCAGCCTGCCATCAGCTGCAAAGGTGTAACAGGTCACTCAGGCCTTTTGGCACCATTGAGTCCCTTCCTCAAGCTAGGAAATTAATTTTTGCCAGCAAAGTCACAACACTTGAGATTCTTATCTCAGCAAAATAATTCAAAGACGCCAAATAAAAGAACTGCAACTGCTCAACTGTCCTGCCTGAAGCCTTCCCTTGCATCCTTAATAAATATTGCTGAATTGGACAGTGTCCTCTTTATCTTGGAGAGCATTTCCATAGACTCCCTTCAAGGAGAAAAGTATCAGTCCAGACACTATCACATGGAGTTCTAAAAACTGAGTGACTGCTCACTGAAAGCATCTATTTTTCCCAACTTGCTGAAGCCTATAATTCCATTCATTTTTTCATTAAACTAAAGGTGTTTCTACATCTTCTGTGAGTTCTTTAGACTGTGCCCAGCACCCTTTCAACACAGTACCCTGCTTGTTCACATGTCAGGCAATGGACATAAACTCCATTAGTCTCTTGTTTATCTTCTTTATAATACACATAGTTGTGGTACTGTAGTGACTTCAATGTCGTCCATTGCATTGCAAGATTCCTGATGGTCAAGGGTACATACATACCTGTTTCTAGCATGGTTTTCTCCCAGGGAATACTTGCACTTAGTGTGGGTTGATGGAGAAACAGTCCATAATATTGGTTTTAGACATGCTGACTGACAGAAATCTTCATAATATTTGGAGGCTGTAGAAGGGCAATTGGAATTGCTCATGTCACCCTCAGAGGTTATCTTGGTTTAATTTCTACAGTGTTCTGCAAGATTCCTCTCTGTTTTCATAAGGATAGTCAGAGAAAACAGAATATCTTATCATGCTGCAGGCTGGGGGAAGAGAGTTACTGGAAAGGCTGGAATGCTGCCCAGCAGGAAAGGACCCATATACATGATGCTGGTCGAGAGCCAGCTGAACATGAGCCAGTGTGTGCCCAGATGGCCAAGAAGGCCAATGGTATCCTGGCCTGTACCAGCAATAGTGTAGCCAGCAGGACCAGGGCAGTGATTGTCCCCTGTACTCAGTGCTGCTGAGGCCGTAACTCTAGTGCTGTGTCCAGTTCTGGGCCCCTCACTACAAGAAGGACATCAAAGTGCTGGAGCGTGTCCAGAGAAGGGCAGCAGAGCTGGTGAAGGGGCTGGTCATGTACATGTGGCACTTAGGGGACATAGTTTGGTGGTGGACTTGGCAGTGCTGGGTTAATGGTTGGACTCGATGGTCTTAAAGGTCTTTTCTAACCCAAAAGACTTTATGTTCTTTTTTCCCTATGTGTTTGAATAAGAATTTCAGTTCTGGATTCACTTTCCCATACATAGCCTTGCTCTTCTTCTTTTACTTCTAAAATCACTTCAGTTAGAGACTGAAATGTGGCTTGTACACTGGTGATACTTTCAGTCTTCCATTAAAGGCATTATGAGACCCCTTTAATCTCTGCATGCAAGAAGATACAGACATAGTATTTAATTTAAATTAAGGAAGTATCTCACAGGTGATGCTGAAAAGTTATGTAGTAATTGCAGAGAAACTCTACAGCATTTGTTGAGAGTGCATTTTACTGCAGACAACACCTGTTTACCATAGGAGAAATTTTACTTCCCTGTTTGGTTATAAACATTTTGCTAGTACTTTGATAACCATAATTTTCATATGTTAAAATAACTCTGTGGATAAAATCTCACAATTTGAGAAATTACTTCCCTCAATGGCTTCTCAAGGAATTTCCTATTGTAATGATGATTTTTTATATTAAAAGGTGCTTGCCTGTACTTGATTCCCAAAACAATAAGATGTTCGTGCTTTTGCTTACCTGTGTTTAGATTACTGCAGTACAGTTTGGGTCTGTGCCGCCATCCCCTGGACAGCTGTATTCATCTCTGCAGGCAGATGTCAAGCAGTCCGTTTTCAATACACTTCCTGTGTAGTTTTTATTGGTAGAAATTACTCAAATGAGGTAAAGCAGCACCCAGTGGCATACCCAGAAACAGTCTTTATTTAGGAATTTTTTTTATTTTCTAAAGCCTCACTGATGATTTTAAAAGACTTACCTTTTGGGTTCCTACTGATCTCTAGTTTGTTTTCTAAGAAGTCAGTCAACAGGTGGTATATAATTTTGCAGTAAAGGTTGGGAGCTTTTATTGGTGAGTTTATTCACCGTAAGTTATCCAAAGACAAAATGCCACCTTTTTGGGGATTTTTTTATACTTTACTCTCAAAGTATTTTTGGAAATGATGCTTTAATTTATCTTTTGTAAATTGTCTTAGTTTGCATTGTTGAAATAGTTTCTGCAACAAGGCTTTCTAGTCTTAGCATCTTGTTATTCAAGGATATGATTTTACACTGAGAGAAAGTTAGGTGTAACTTCCACTCAGAACCATCAACAACACCTGGGAGTCTCACTCTTCACAGGAAGACAAGGAAGACAAGGCATGCAGATAGATATATGATTACTTCTTGTCCCACTACATTAAAGGTTTTGTTCTTTAGGATGGGAAATGCCATTTTTCACTCCACCTCAAAATTATTTGTATTTTAATGTTAGTTTTCCAAAGAGCTTTTGAACTACTTAAAGAATGTATTTCAGCCAAGAGAGGCTACACTGTTACAGTATTTCTGGTGTACTGCATATATCTTACATGAGAAGTAACTTCAAGTGTAAAATAACTGACCTGTAATTACTAAATGACATTTGGTCAACAAAACCAAACTGTGACAGGAACAATTAATTTGATCAATTTGAGTATCCATTGTTGTTGCCTTCTCTAGCATACCTATGACTCAAATACACTCCTATCATGATATGACACAAAAAACCCCCACATATTTACATTTCATTATCATCAGACAGAGAAGGGAAAGGGGTAAATATGTGAGGATGTCACAGATAATGAACATGTTAAGTGAAAGCTGTACGCATTAATGTACTTGAAATAAAATGGTTTATACTAAAGCATTTGACTGAGTTTCAAACCGGTGGCCCATTTTTAGCCCTGCATGATGATGCGCACTCCTGTAAATGGGGATGTTAATTTTTTCTATTATTATTATTATTTCCATTTATTCTTCTTAAGGGTGATAAGTTGGCAACAACCTGTCAGTATCAACTCCTATGTGGCTTCAGGTTGAAAACATTTGTGAGGGCTATTCCTCTCTCATGGCTTGATCCCAACCAGCATCTAAACCCCATGCAGCCACTCGCCCACTTCCATACAGTGCGACAGAGGAGAAAAACAGAAGACTAAAAGTGAAAAAACTCAAGGGATGAGATAAAGACAGTTTAATAAGGAGAGCAAAAGACACACACACAAGGAAAGCAAACAAAGGAATTAATTTGCCAAAGCAAAACAAGCAATTTCCTATTCCACCACTTTGTATGGGCAGGCAGTTTTCCTGGCATCATGCATCTTGCGGCATTCTTGCAGTCCCACTAATTTTAAGTGGGATATAAGGGCCAAAGATATCTTTTCCCCTGTCCTATTGGAAGGTCTCTAAAACACCTGCGATGGCCAAAAGATGAGTCCTCTTTTTTGTTTGAAATAGAAATAATGCCCTTTTTTTTCTCCCGTGATCAAAGTCCCATCACTTGGATACACTAACTATGGCTTGTTCCACCTTCTGTCCACAGAATTTTTTTAGAAAATTTAGTAGTAGACTAACTCTTGTTTTTCTACTATTGCTGCTTGGGTTTTTTCCTTCTTCTTTTTTTGAATCCCATCTTCTGTGCTGTGTAACCACTCACGATCACTCTGCTCCCTTCCATTTTATTCATTCCAGCAGTCAGTAGCTTGAATTGTCTTTCTCTGTTAAGGCAGGTGGATATAAATGTTTTTTTTTCTTCTGAGAAAAGCATTGATATCTGCGCTTCAAGCTCTTCTCTGTTGACAGGTGTGCAAGAGAGTTTATATGAGAGCATTTCAGTAACTGCAGTGCCAGTTTGAAGCGTCTCATATGTCTGCTCTGGATGTCCCTTTATGCCATCTCCATGATACCCTCTCTCCTCTTCCAGTTTTGCATATAGTACAAGGCTGTGGCTGAACGTTTTTCCTCTTGAATGTTAACTAAAACAGGTGAGGCAGAAATGGCTACATTGGCCTTGACACAATAGTTTATGTTAACACTGTTAAGACCATCTGAGTGGTCTTAATGACAATGCTAATAAAAATCCAGTTTCATTCACTTCATGTAAAGTACTGTAATTATGTTTCTCAGTCTAGAGACCAACACTGAGTTACTAAGTAATTTTTATGAAAGTATATCACTCTTTTTTTTTCTTGCTAATATATTGTTTTTATTTTGCTAGTAACTTCCAGAGAAAATGATAAGATGGTAAGCCTTTTCACTTTTTCACAGGAAAAAAGCATAAAAGTGTACCTTCTGTCTTGTAATTAAATCTTATACTGACAGTCGTGCTTTCAAAAGTTTTCTGTGTTTATTTTTGCCATCTTACTTATACAAAACCATTTTATGATATTTCTTTCTGATGAGAGGGTGCATCTCTGTTTTGTGCACAGTCTTTACACTGATTAAGATTGAGTATTAATGAGTGTCACTGAGTGCTGTGTCTCCATAATATGTGCTTTCTGTAGCACTAAAGTGGCATTTTACACTCTGGGATCCCTCTGGGATCATTAAACTATGGTTATTCTTGATTTCATCATTAAGATACTGTGCCTAAATTATAATAATGATTTACTGTGTACCTGGCATAAATTTCACTTGATTTAAGATTAGGAAAACATTCCAGTTGTTCAATAAATGAATTAATTACAATCAGGAGTAACATTTGCTTATAAGGGGGAAAGGCAGATTTAAAATGTTAAGTTGGGATGCTAACTGAAGATTGCACAATAAAGTAATGGCAGATTGCTTGGGCCAGTTCTTGTCCTTTAATGCTCTGGTCTGCTAAGGATCTTTGATGAATGCTTTGGGTTTATGGCATTCGCATTTCAAAATTATTTCTGTTGGAAAAAAGCTTCAGTCATGTAAAATGGCAAGAATTTAAAAAGAAGTAAGTAAGAGTGTAGTACTTCATAAATGTAATGGAACATCTTGTTATGGTTGAGTTTTTCTGAGTTAATTCTAGATAAGCAAAAATTAGACATTTTTCTTGCCTTCCTGTTTTCAGTTCTTTTGTAACTTGCCATTCTTTCTCTTGAAAAGAGACTGAATCAAACAAATTTGGAAGGTGACTTAAAACAATATTTTACAAAATCGTGGGCTTAATATTGAGAATGTATGTTGGTATTTTCATCTTAACACTGCTTTACACTGCCTTCATGTTTCTCCCCTCCCACTGCCCAGTTATTCCCTCTCCAGGGAATAACCAAAAGGACAGTATTTTTCCCATTCTTCTAAGAAGTTTCTCTCTACAGTTTTTCTATGATAGCAATGGTCAGCAACAATTATTTAGAGTGAAAGTGACCCAAAATTTTATGTATATTTAAGTAGTAGTAGTAGCTAACAAATGTCCATGTTTCATTTGGTTAATGCCAACTTTTCTCTTTGGACCCTGCTGTTTATTCACTACAGTGAAAGCTCTTAGTAGTGTTCACAAACATCTTTGGGATGCAGAATTTCACCTGTGTTCTGCTGTGTTTTAGGGTCCTGGTTCTGGTCTTCTTGCAGGCTGAAGGGATTGAGTGAGGCCTTGAACAAGAACCTGTCTAGACTCCCTGTTTGTCTGGGTTTAGCACTCACTCCTACCATGTCTGCCTCACTGGAGATGGCAATACTGACTAAAGGTTTCTGTCTTTTCAGCTCTGGACAGTCAGAATAAGCACCTAGAAGAGAATATCAGGCAATCAATTTGATAAGCAAAAAAATTCAGATGTGAATATCTGGTGAAAATGCTTTTCATGCAGTTAAGAAAAGAGAGGGAAGAAAAGCAGTATTATGTGGGCAAGATGAATGCCTTTGTGCTACTTTCTGTGTTATGCAGCAGACAGAAAGAACATTTCACTGTATTGTTCCTCTCTCCACTGGTCTGAGGAAAGCATGTTGTAGTTGTATCAAAACATTTGCAAAAACTTTATCTTTTGTATTTGAAAATATTCGGTGGTAGGGGAATGAAGGGTAATACACTGAAAGACAGTGTCATTTGACATAGGTAGTCAAATACATAGGTAGTATGACATTTTGAATGGGTAATAAATATATTTGCAGCTTTTTCAAGCAGTATAGTGCTCTACTGTATATGCCATGGATTTCTTTCTATTCATAACTTTCCTGCCAATTGCTTCTCTGATTTATTAGACTGATGTGTGAATGCAGAGGATCACTTTCCTATTGTAGAGCATATTTTTTTATTACTGTTCTCATCATCCAGCAAGCCATGGTAAAACTTTGCACACTATATATAGAAATAAAATAACCTAGATTGATATCAATATCTGTAATTTGATGCTTTCTCAACATATCTCTACTAAAAAGGTTGGCAGCAAAATGATTTCAATAAGGAAAATCATAGCCCTGATAAAAAGGACCTGCCAAATGAAACTTTAAGGTAAAGACCATCCGTTGATCTTCAAAATGTGTTTAAAAATACAAAGAGATGGCTGTTACTAAGCTACTGAGAATGATGGCAGCAGAAGGCACAGGTTTGTAGACACATGAGAACTAAGGCTCTAAATAGAAATGCCCACCTTGAAACCAGTACATGTGTGTATATATATATGTGTGTGTTTATGTATATGTATGTATGTATACACATGCGCACACACATTTATTATATAATACATTCTTTCATATATATATATAAAATTTTACATATTGATCTGTAGGTATTACAGAGTGTATTAGCTATGAGGCAGGTGTTTACTTGTGCTGACTTTTACTTCATTTATAAGATTCAAGTAAATGGGGAGATTGAGGAAAGATTCTGCAGTGCAGCTTTCTGCTTCACTGAAACTCTTAAACTGCAGGTCATAGCCTGTGTTTATGAACTTAGACAAAAATTTACATATTATGTGGCTGGGGTTCTACTAGCAAAACATCCTACCATAGAGGGATGTTGTTAGAATGCAGTCATTAGCTCTTGAGGGAGTAGCTTGCTCCCAAAATACTTCAGGACAGAAAATTCTCATGTAATTGAAAGATTCTTTGAAGGATAATACATAATTTCTAGGAAGAGAACACTTCACATTGAAATCACAGTAGAGAATGTCCTGTCAGCAGAGGTCATCAGGTGTGATGCTCAACATAATAAATTATAAATGTATTTTTAATCTAAGAAGAGGCCTTTTGTTTATTCTGTGAGGCAAATTCAGGTAACTACAGTAAACATCAAAAAAGGAGCTTCTTGATTAAAGCTGAAATGTCAAATAGAGTTGTTGTGTTGTTTTGTCTTAAATGACTGAAAAAAAAATTTCTTTGGTCTTATTGGTGACGATCTTGTTCCTGGATGGTATTTGTGTTCATATTGACTAAATCCCATTTATGATATTCTTAACAGAATTAATAGAATGAACTACAGCTTCAGAAATTTTCATATAACACTGAGGAGATGTCCTCTATTGCTGTTAAAATATTTGAAGAAGTGACATACTGCTTGCTCTAAAAAACTTACTGTTACTTTATATTAAAAAACAAATAATAAAATTGCATTTTCTTTATCTTGTTAAACTTCAGTAGGTACCTGGTTATAGGAATACCAGGATCCTTTTAGTTGAAATATACATGTCAGTTATTTTTACCAACAATAAATGTAAACCTTCTAAAATAGATACTTAATTATTTTTAAATACCAGAAAGTAAATGATCCAAATCCTTGGTGTTAATCATCATTTTTCATTTAATGTCAGACAGCAGTAAATCAGTTGATTGGTTGAGTAATGCCAATGTCTTTGCATCCTAAATTAATATTGCTATTGCACTATGAAGTGCACACTGCTGAACCTTCTTTAAAATTGTGTATTTTTTGAAAAACAAAGACCTCGAGTCAATATTAAGCAGTTACAATAGAGATATTGCTTTTAACAGTGGGATTGAAAATTGCTTTTCTGATGCCTTCGCAGTCAGACAAGCACGTAAGGTCACCTCTGTGCTTACAGTTAGAAGCATTATTTGGAAGATCCCACTAGTCCTTCATGATTAGAGCAGGATATTTGTGTTGTCCTTCAAATGTAATGTTTTTTGAAAGTATTAGTGTAAAGTGCTTCACAATTATAGGTAACTCCTGCCTACCCAGGGATTTTTTTTTCTTTTTGTAAAATCTAAAATCACATGAAAACTTTGATTTATAATAGGTATAGCCTTCCTACCAAGCATGAAAAACAAGATGTGTCACAGAGCAGAATACATTAAGGCTAACTGACTTGGAAAGCAGCACATTTATTCATACCTTCTCAGGGCAATTTTAGAACATGATTTTGAGTCTCCTCCTGTTCAGAAAATGGTTTTGACCCTCTGTCAACCCCACACATAGATTCATAGATCTAAAGAGGTCACTTAAGACACACATGGAAAAATAAATCTGTACTCAGTAACAGAAATAAGATACCTACTACCATAAAAAAAGCTCCTGAGTATTAACCCCATGCTTTGCATCCTCACGTCGCACAACCTTTCCACTAAACACCCACCTGGTTTCTATAGACACAGAAAAAAAGATCCCCATCCTTCTCCACACAGTGCAGTTTAGCACAGAGGGAACAATTTCTATTTAACTTTAAGCAGAACACTATATATACTGGTAGTTGAATTTATTTACATTATGCCTGTTCACAGCTTTATGTTACCTTTTGTATCTGATTTAAAAAGTCCTAATGAGAAAGCCATTCTTAAGTGGGACCTACATCCAAACCCTGATTTAGATTCTTTAAACAAATAAGACTTTGGAGTTAATGCAGCAATTTGCATAACATTCTGCTCTATTTTCAGCTCAAATTGCTCAGCACTTTTTAAAACCTGTAGCAAATTACTTCAGTAATGAGGCTAAATTACCCTATGATGTTACAGGTAAATTTGTCTGTAATAATTCTCATGTGCATTTGCAATGTACAGATTTTGCTTTGTCTGCCTCCTGTTCCATAGGCAGAAGAAATAATGGAGAGGACTTAAAGTTTGAACCAGTATACTTGTCTTAAGAGAAGCACTGCACTAAATATTATTTCCATATTCTATTCTGATGAGTTGTTTTCTCCTCGTCACATCCATTTCAAGTTCTAGGAATCAGTTCTGTGAAACTAGCTAGCAGTGGGGCTGCTCATCTTCCAAATCTTTCTCCAGAAAATGGTGTAGTTCTTTCCCTCTTACGTGAAAGTCATTTTAGTAATGTAAACAAGGCAAAGGTATAACTGAGACAATTTGTAACTGCAGTGAAAACATGAAGAAATGTAATAATTTCATGGATACTGTGTATAAACAGCATAGTCAAGTTGCTGTGTGGCTGTCTCAGCCTTTGCTGCAGTGCCCTGGTCCATGTGGGCACACAAGTGAGCCTGAGAACAGAGTAGCTGTAGTCAGAGTGACTTACAAACCCTACACAGCCTGCCACCATTTAAAAATTCTTGGGAATTTGATTTGGCTCACTTGTAGCTTGTCCTTCTGGTCAAATGGAGTTGCTCAAAATCCATTCAGATGTGAAGCAGATAGCGCTTGCCCTGCTGGTTGGAAAACTAATATCTAAAAACATTAAAACCAATTCTTACTAATTATTTCCAGAAGCAGACTTAAACTGAATTGTCCTTTTAATTTGGTGTTTATTGGATACATAACATCACCTGTGCCAGCAGCCAGTTATTTTTTAGTTCTGCTCTACATGTAACAGTGGCATTAAAAAAATTCCATGTGTTTAAGTATGTGTGTGTATTTTGATATATTAAAACATGCTTTCTTAATAGCAGAAATGTCACAGAATAAGTGGCCGATGATGCAGTGTGTTACATCAATTAAACTGGCAATTAATATCTATGATGTGTAAAAAGGATTGATTGTTGTTAGATTTCCTTCACCTCCTTTGGATGAAGAGTTACTCAATAGCGTTTATTAAGAAAAATATGGAAAGTAAGCATCTAACCATGAATTAATCTTTGAATTAGGAATGTGGAGCTGTTAATAATGGAACACTTAATGTCTTACTGGGAAGAGGAGATTGTGTTATTTTAGCAGCACACTTTATCACTCTGTCAGTCTAACAGGTTTTTTACCTATTCCTACTTCTCTTCTGTTTCCATTATATTTTGCTTTGTAAGGCAGGGCACCCAGAATTAAATGCAGAATAGGATGTTTCAGTTATACCTACTGGCAAAATTTGAACAATATCTCAGATACTTGCTGAGTATAAATAGAAGAGGAAGGGTGTTTCGGTTTCTGTCACAGAAGTATTTTTTGGCTGTTTTGGAATACTTCATTATCTAACAGTTTTTGGCTAAACTGTTTAAAACTTGAAGCTTCACTTTTCTTTTTGTATCTCTAGCTCTGATTTTTGTAGCCTTCCAAGGGATGGAAGAGGCAATTTCCATTATGCAGTGATTGAAAGAAAGGATTTTGTTCTTTTCTTTGCTGCTGGGAGGAAGAGAATAATTTTCACTGGACAGATTTCAAAGACTATATTTCAAAATAGGGTTCAAAACCGTAGTTAGAGTCAAAACAGATAATATCTATTCACCTTAACTTGCTTCTGCTGTTGCAAAGCCATAAGCAATAGCCAGGTTCCAGGGCCAGATTTCTCATAGCTTGATGTGAAGAGAGGTCACTCATCTATATTTTGTTTACTCTGGTTTTACCAGTATCTATCCCTGAGATCCACAGTGTCTCTGATAGCTCTTTCCCACATCTCCTGTTCTTCTCATCAGCTATTCCAGCTAAAGGTTTGCTAGTGTTATGCCATTGTTAGCAATTAGGATTAATAAGCAAATAAAACAGTGTGCAAGGATCAAATGAGGGGTGTAGCCAGACAAGCATGCTGAAGCATAACTTATTTACAGATAACCAATCCCTTTCATCATGCTCGTCTCTATTTCCTCGTGTTGTTCCTCCCCCATGCATTTGGACTGTCTCCCTTTTCCAATCTTTGCCCTTCTGCTTAACATCCTGTGAGTCTGGCACACTGCCACAATCCCATCAGCATGTTGTTTACCATAGAATCTTTCCATTTGTTCCTCCCTGTGTGCCCACTTGACCAGTTAGGGAAGCTCAGGCTGAGCCTCTCCAAGCCTTGGAGTGTTTCCTTAAGCAGCCCATCGAGCAGTGACCTCCCAGACCTGGTCTTTGGTATTGTCTCTTGCTCTGCAGGCTTTGTGTACCTTAGTGAGGTTTATTACTTTCCTGTCTCGTCTCTGTTTATATTCTGGACAGTCTTTCAGCAATGTCCTCACAAAACAGGTGTACATTCCAAGTATGTACATACCCTTCACATCTTACATTTCATTGCTTTCCACACATCCAGCCAATCTGTTGTATTGAATTAGGAAAGCAAATTATCAAGGAGTCATGTGCTAAAATCTTGCAGTAATCAAGATGGATAGATGGATAGATGGATGGATGGATGGATGGATGGATGGATAGATAGATAGATAGATAGATAGATAGATAGATAGATAGATAGATAGATAGATATACAAATAGAGGTATAGTTTCATATTAGTGATGTCTTATTGACTTGTTTTACCAGCTCATATGCTTCAGGCTGGTCATGTGTAACTCCTGGTAGATTAAGTGTCTGACAGTCCACTGCTGTGGTAAACATCACTGAGTCAAAGATAAACCTTGAAACAGAGAAATTAATTTCTCATAGCCTCTTGGCATGAGGTGTAGAAGCTGTCCTTAGTAGGAGCATAACTGACATCTTGCTGCCTCCAGCAGCAGCCTGAACCCCTTCTTAAGTCTAAATTTTATTTTCATAGTGTGGATTCAAATACATATTCTCAGATGTAATGCAAAAAAACTTCATACTATGCCAGAGGAGAAAACTCAGTCATCAAGTGGTGCACTTTTATTAGTCTGTGTACTAGAGAGTCTGGCACCTTTTCATGTCCTGTCTGCCTGTGTTGTGGCATCTACCGGGTCAAGTGCTTCTGGCCGGCAAGTAGACAGTGACATTAATGGCAGAGAGCCAACTTGAAAGTTTGAAAATAGCCTGGTAAAAGAAAACATGTGATTCCTCAGATGAAAGCAGCTCTGTGCATTCTTCCATGGAAATAATTTTTTCCCCAAAATTTATGTAATCTCTGTTCTTTCAATTTTCACTTTGATTGGCATAGATTCCTAATTACAGCTCTGTATTTAACAGCTCTCTAACAGTGTCTTCCAAAGACAATACACAAAATATTTCCAGTGAGAAAAAGGAAGGAAAATAACTTGAAGAAACTAACGGTATCCATGAATTAAGAAAGTAATGAGAAACAATGCAGCACAGATTCATCCAGCATTGTTAATATTGTTACTCCTTCTCCTCAGATCCTCTTTTTTTTTATTTTTGAGAAAAGATGATGAAAAAAAGGGGACAATGCATTCGAGACATGGGTAGATGCAACTGGCCGTACTCCGTTTTGCTGGAGAGATGAAGGTCATTCTTTTGAGTTCAGAAGTGGCTACTTTGGGGCTGGTCTGTGTGAGAATAGAGTTGGTCCTCTGTATCTCCAGACAAGTTGGTACTCTACTGTTTGTTTTTAGTAGGCAAACAGACTCTGACATATTCTATTTTCTTTTCCTTCTAGTTGTAACAAAGCAGCAGCCACTGATATGTCAATAAATATTATATTAAAAAAAGTTTTCTTTCTCTTAAGTTAGGGAAGAGACAGAAGTATCAAATTGGGATTTGGGATTTAATGCCCCATTTGTGCAAATTGCTGCTTAGCCATCCATCCTGGCGTTCTTGGCAAAGACATTCATAGTAGCACTACTGAATTCACTGGAGCTGTGACTAACTCAGCTGAGATCTGCCCCAGGAGACTAGTTCGGAATTGTCCTCTGGGCTGTGGCTCTTAGCTCCCTAAAGGACTTGAGCAAATAATTTAATTTCCTTTGCCTCTATTTCCATACATTTAAATAGATCCTGATAACATCCATCACACTCTCACAATTTGTCAGGCATAGTTAAACCTGCAGGAGAGTATAGTTTTAAACATCAATATAGATATTTGATAGAAGCACAAAGATGGGGTAAGACCTGTGATGAATAAAGGCTTGTTTTTTTTAAAAAAACCCCAAAACCAACAAAGCAAGAGAATAGTCCAGATAAAAAACAGCATCAGAAACTGAGCTCCTAGTTGTGAACAATCAGCTCCATCTCTCTCTGCATGACACAGTTACTCTGCCAAATATCTGAGACTGGAAATTCAAAGAAAGTTTGTAAAATAAATCTTGTATTTCCCAGGTAAGAATAGGTTCTTTCTTCAGTAAAATTTAAGAAATTTTGTCAAGTTATGTAAAGTATTATGTAACATCCATTTCATTTCTGCTGTACTACCCTTTTTTTCCCTGACAGAAATGCATTTTAGATTAATATTTAATGCCTTTGCTTTTAAGAAACTATCTTTGAATCACTTCAGTTTGCTGCTGGTTTCAGGTTCCTGGGAAAGGAGGAGCTGCATGAGCTGAACACTAGTGTGGTGTCAGCTACCATGATTGGAAAGGGAATGTGCAGCTCAGGAATACTGTCTCAGTGTAGCAGAACCACACATTTCCCTTTAGAAATGAGCAGAAGATAGCAAAACCTTTCACCTGAGAGCATCCACAGGATAAACTGCTGAGGAGCATGTGATAACGCTTGGTTGTGTGCAAAGGGAACAGTGGGAAAAACAGCATAGGCACAGTCTCTTTGAATGGAGACAGAGCCCTCTGAGTCTTTAGCTGAATTGTGCACACAGAATGATTTTTTCTACAAAGTAATACTTTTTCTCATTCTTACTCTTTCTTGCTCTTTTTTTTTTAGCAGCAAAGCAATTAAAATATTCATTCAACATATTGTGCTTTAAAAATATAATTCACAAAGATCAGCAGGCATGTATTCATTCTGTCGTTCCTGATATTACTCATCACACCAGGCAACTCATGTATTTTTTAACTGTATTCTTTTTCTATCAAATCTTGTTTCTTTTCCGAGGTAGAAGTGTGAAGCTCAGTGGTTGATTCACCTTTTGTAGAACTGATGCATAAATTTTTGTTCCTAGTCTGTTTAGTAAATGTCATCTGTTTTGTCATGTAGGTGGCTCTTCATGTAGCAAGCTTGGTTTTGAAAATCTGGTTAGTAGGGGAAGCAAATGTATTTTTATATGAAGGTTAAATGGATTGTAAACCCAAGCAAACAAAACAAGCAAGCTTCTCCTCCCACTTCTCCTAGATAAACTCGGTAAATTTTTTTTCTAGCTCAGAAATGAGCTAATTATTTAATTGAAAGTCATCCTGTTCACATGGAAAAGATTGGACCAGTAAGATATTTTGCAGCATGTTTTCTCTTTTACCTGCTTTTCTCATTTCTAAACTGAAAGATGTCATGGTTTCTCTGAGCAGCAGGAGGATAAACCCTCAAAAAGATGGGTGAACTTTTCTGCCTGAAATTGATATATTTTACCAGTGTCCATTCATATTTCTTCATGCATCATGTAGTGCCAGCTGCTGTAGTCTTTGAGGTGACCTGCATATTGCTCAGAAAGCTGCACATGAGTACTGATATAATGCCTATTTAAATAAAAATACCCTGGTTTATCTTTAAACACAATCACTTTGGAATTTAGACCAAAGCTGTGTGTTAACTGTATAGACATTAAAACATCTTAATTAACATTGTGCTATTATGGTGTATATGCTTTTTGATAACACAGCTGTTCTATTTTTCGGTTTAGCTGTTATTAAAAACATAAGAAAATGACAGATAAACTTGAAGAAGAAAGGGAGAACTTCTAGTTTAGCTCAATTTTGGAACCATAAAGCCTGAGTCACTTTTTAGTCTTTATTTGACATGAATCATTTAAGTTGGAAGGAATCAAGATCATCTAGTCCAACCATTAACTCAGCACTGCAAATTCCACCAAGTGCCACATCTGCACACGTTTTAAATACCTTCAGGGATGGTGACTCCACCAATTCCCTGGGTAGCTTGTTCCAGTGCTTGATAACCTTTTCAGTGAAGAAGTTTTTCATAATATCCAACCTAACCTCCTCCAGCATAACATGAAGCCATTCCCTCTTGTCCTACCACTTGTTACTTGGGAGAAGAGTCCAACTCCCCACCTGGCTACAGACTCCTTTCAGGCAGTTGTAGAGAGTGATGAGGTCACCCATGCGCCGCCTTTTCTCCAGGCTAAACAACCCCAGCTTCCTCAGCTGCTCCTCATGGGACTTGTGCTCCAGACTCTTCACCAGCTCCATTTCCCTTCTCTGGATATGCTCCAGCACCTCAATGTCTTTCTTGTAGCGAGGGGCCCAGAACTGAACGCAGGATTTGAGGTGTGGCCTCAACAGTGCTGAGTACAGAGGGACAGTCACTGCCCTGGTCCTGCTGGCCACACTATTTCTGGTACAGGCCAGGATGCCATTGGCCTCCTTGGCCATCTGGGCACACACTGCTGGCTCCTGTTCAGCTTGCTGCCAGCAGTTCCTTTTCTAGTACCCATCTTTCCAGCCACTCTTCCCCAAGCCTGTCGCATTGCATGGGCTTGTTGGGACAGTAACACACCTTGTTTAAGCCTGTGTTAGATCCATAAAATGCCATAAATTGGTTCTATATAAAGATTTTAAGTTAGTAAATGAAACTGGAATTCCTAATAGGTTTTACTGTTCTTTAACTATTTCTGTCTTCGACGACTTCCCCCTGCAGAGCCCCAAGAACACATGCCTGTGCAAAAACTGCTTCAAAAATATTTCAAATATTTCTTTTTTGTCTTAAATGTAAAATGGCCTGCTGAAGTGCCTGGCTTGTTTTGGGCTTCAGCCAGCTGCACCCACGGGGAAACTTCTTGACTTTTTCAGATATGTCTGTATCACTTGCTTAAAGCTAAAGCATTGCACTCCTCGGATGTTAGTTATGAATCTGTGTGGTTTCTTAAAATTAGATCTAAGACTGATTACTTACTGATCTTCTTGATCATTTGTTTCAAATATTTTTGTACTTTTTTTAGAATGTTTTTTATATGAGATATCACATTAGAAATTTATTTCATAGGCCACCTTGGGTGCACATAAGACTTCTGTTCCTGCATCAATTTAGGGTCTCCCTCAATACTGTTAGAACAAGCTTACCACAATTTATTTCTCATCCTTGTCTTTATATTTCTGTTGACTTCCTCTTTTACCTTTCATCTTTGCCCATCCCAATTTAGTTGATATAACATCCTTACTGAGACTACAGTAGCTGTTCTCATTCCCAGTAATTAAATGTAAAGGCAGGACTCCTAAAAGCTTTATGATGTTAAGTGCTTTTTTTGGTTTGCTGTAGCTTTGTGGGTTTTTTCTAGCTTGTGATGTGTTACATTCTGAAGGAGATGATGTTTCTCCAGTGCAGGAGAAACCCTTGCCAAGGCAAACCTTGACGAACCAGGAGGAACCTTGATGAGGCATCACTCTTGACTAACTTTGGCTGCTTTTACAGAGGTTCTGGTTTGTCATTGTGCAGTTATGTTGCCACTGAAAGAATAATACTAATACAGCAGTAAAACGTAGCAGCTCTGTGGTGTTACCAGCACATCTTTGCTGGACTTCAGTCCGCATAAAACACAGTTTAATTACATTGGACAGCATTTATTAATACTGGTGTTCATTCCCTAACTGTGTGATTGTCACTTTGGCCTGTTTCAGATAAGAAGACAAGGCGGAATACAATTACTGGTGGACCTATTGGACCATCGGATGACAGAAGTCCACCGTAGTGCCTGTGGAGCTTTGAGGAACTTGGTATATGGGAAGGCAAATGATGACAACAAAATAGCTCTGAAAAACTGTGGTGGTATCCCAGCATTAGTACGGTTACTCCGCAAGACTACAGATTTGGAAATCAGAGAACTGGTCACAGGTTTGAATTTTTCAATATTTTTTGTTCAAACTCTGTCGGTCTTGCAAGCACAATCCTGTGCTGCATGCCACTTGCTCCATCAGTAACTATTTCATGACCATTTTATTTGCCATAACAAAAAGCTTTCAAGCCCTTTGGATTTATGTGATGTATGAATGGCTTTCAATATCATGCAGTTTACAGGTGTAGTATGGTTTATGCCTGTTGCTGCTGGTTCACTTTGTTCTTGGTTAGCCGCGAGTGCTCTTGGAGGAGATGTGCTCCACACATGGATATGTTGTGGTGGGAATCCTCTGCTCTGCCTCCTGTCTGGTGTAGGGCTGGCTAGGCAGGAGCTATATTTTACTGAAATTACTTAGAAGCTGTTACTCATTGCTTTTGTATCCTATGTAGTGAGGTTGTGAGAGGGAGGATGTGTTTGAGGGCTTTCTGCCTTTCATGGAGGTCTGATAACAAAAGTTGAAAACTATTGGAGAAGTGGATTTCATCTTCTGAAGCCTTTTGTCTGAAATTCAATGGCATGCTATGTGATGTGTTTTACACAGAGCATGCAGGTAGTGGTAGTGTATTTCTTTTCCTGATATAGTAGGATCTGGTCTTTTTAAGGTTGTGTGATATTTTTTCCTTCCTGAAATTCAAGAGAGAGGGCAGGGGTGGTGGTGTTCACAAATACAGGAGTGCTGTCAAACAGGACTGATATGAAATGTTTAGAGGATTTTTTTTCACCCTGCCCTTAAGCTGGCATATTTAATATGGAAAACAGAAGCAAAGTAGAGGTTTTTTTTTTACTTTTCACTTTGTGATTTCATTCTATTTGGTGATTATTTAGCACTATAAATCACATTTCATTTAGGATACAATTGATAATACTATCATCCTTTAGTTGGGTCCAGGTTCCTTCCTTAAGGGTGTTTGAATAAACTGCATGGTGTTTATTAAATGTAGATTTTTTTATATTTAATTTTTTTTCTTAGTTATAACACCTCCTACTTGTTAGTCAGGATTAATGGGGCAGAGATACAGGTTACATGAGCTCAGATTGTGCCTCCTGTAGAGTGACAGAATTACTGACAGATCTAATAAAGTGTAACCACTGCTTCAGATTCAACATACTTGTTTGTCTCTTTGCTATGTTGTCAGTATCCTGGCACCAGGGAACATTCTGCCTGTTTATTCTGAGTAGTAAGTGGCAAACTGCTAATAAACCTCAGCAGTCACCATGGCATTTCCCATGCCATCTGTAGATGAACATGTAATGTCATTAGGTCATTTAAAGAAAATATACTGGGATACAGTTTATGCTGGTTTCATTGCACAGTATGCTGTTAAATATTCCCAAATTCCCACAGAAAGAAAGGATGTTTGTTTTCTAGTATGCCCTCAAAGTCTTATTACCAAGAGGAGTAGATGCTGACCATCGAGAGAGAGAGTAACTTGCCTTTAAATAGGTACAAAGGCATCTACATGTATAGGTACATGCAGCTCCCAGGGATGGTGAGCATCAGGAGTGCTGGAAAGGGGAGAAGACCAAGATGGTGAGTCTGAGAAATGGAATCAAAGTCAGTGGTATTTCAAGATTTTATTCCTGAGCCTGTTTTTGTATCTGAGTTTTCTGTTTGTTTTCAATACCCAGTACATCCCAGAAAGCCATTGCTTGCCCTGGCCATGTTTTGTGCCTTTCAGAATGCAGATCACTGGCCATCTGAATCGATTCTCCTTTGCCTTTTATTTGATTTTATTTTTGTAAAGTCTTGTACTGTGACAGCTATCGCAGCTGAATTCCTTCTTTCTGTTCTTTCTGGGGTGTGAAAGGTAGCTCCTGCAGCAGCTCCCTTGGTAATGAAAACATTTGACTTGGTGACAGGCACAAGGAAAAATAAAAAGTTCCTCATGCTTTCCATCAGCCTTCCTGAGCTGAAGTAGCAGGAAGGTAATTATTTCAGTAGAGGCTCCACAGCCTGGAGGAGATGCAGAGAAAATAATAACAAATGTCTGGTTTGGGACTAAACACAATACTTCGAGCCTTTCCAGCTCATGTTCATTGTGCATCCTGTCTATATAAAAGCTGCTTTTTTTTGTTACTTTTAGAGAGGACACAAAGTTCATGCCTTAGGAATTCATATAGGCTCTAACACAGCTGCCCCTGAATAGTCATCCACATTTGTCCTCAGAGCACTTCTCTTAGGTGGGGAAGTATCATTATCTCTGTCCTACAGATGGGGAACTGAGCCTATCAAGTGTAAATGACCTGTCCAGAAATCTGGCAAGATGAAGGTGTGAATCACTCTTGAGCTGCAAGGGAAGAAATATGGCCTGGAGAGATTTTTTAGCAGCTCAGTTTGTCTGGCATTGCCTGCCCCAAGTACTGTAAAGCACTTGCCCAGCAGAGCAAAAGTTCTGGTATTAGTTTCTTCCTCAAACATGCACATTCTCTTCCTTCTTGTTGCTCTTCTCTAAGTAGATTATAACTTCAATTTCTGGCAATCCCAAGACTGGTTTTGGAAGGGTATTTAAACCTGCAGACCAGCTTTCTAGCCCAGTAGCTTCTTGATTGTCAGGATTGCCTTAGGCACCATTTGTGGCTTGTCCTCTTTCCCAGAGATTTCTTTCTGCCATAATCTCTCCAAAACAGAGTTTTTTCACTTTTTTCTTTATCTCGTCTTTGTCCTCCTCAGCAGCAGAGGTCTTGGGCTAACACTGGAAAACCTTACCATGCTCAAATTTTTGGCTTGCACAACCTTATAGCAAAGTGTTAGACCTTCAAGGCTCTCTCATGTCAAAGAAATTATTTCAGTGCAGGCAATGAAGAAGCTCTGAAGGAAGTGTGCTGCCTGGGTATTATGAAATTAAATGGTGTTAATGCCCAGGAAATATTTCCTAAGATATGGAAAGATTATTCATACAGAAACACTTCCACAGTTACAGGTTTTTACTAGAAGAACATGGATAAAATTAGATATAGCCATGAATATATACATTTGTGCAAAAGTTAAATACTCTGATAGAAATAGAGATGTTGGCATGGCCTACAGCCTCTGGTAATTTCCAGAGACTCAAGAAAAGCCTGAATCACAATGTAAGTCTGTAAGTCTGTTCATAAATGTCTGTAAATAAAAAGAAATAGGTGTAAGCTGAATGCACCACACTTAATTTAGCCATCTTTTTACCCCAGCACTGTGCTGCCTGTTTCCACAGTAGCACCTGTTAATGGGAAGAAATAAAAGCCTTCTATTTAAAAATAATTAAATGTTAACACTTTTCTAATAAATATAAATAGAGAGGAACACAGTACAAAATTAGCACAGATCCTGCAGATGGTAGAAAGAAACATTTTCTCTTGGTAATAATGGCAGTGAGTAACTGATTTCTGATTCTCTTGCCTTTACCAAGTTAATTATGAAGTCTTCCACAAAATTCTATTTTATATTTTTTTTCTATTGGTTTTACTGTCAGGAAAAAAAATACATGGAAAAATTTGACATTTTAGCAAGGATAACAGAGGAATCTCATGGATGCCTTGTGCAGGTGAGGTCAAGCAGCTGTGATCCTTTCCAACTCAGGCCATTCTATGATTCTGTTACTCAACCTATGCTGGCTCCTTCTTCCATCAGCTTGATTGGTTAACTGGGTACGTGTCTCAGATAAAATAGTTTAAACTGCTATTCTTCTCAGTTTTGACAAACAAGATCTGTCACATCTAGAAACACAGTTTCTGCCTATGAACAATGAGGTAGCTGGATTAGAAAAAAATCCTTTTAAAAAGGGCCCTTGTACGACTGCATCACCTGTTTAAAAATCTGTAAATACCATTTCTGATTGAAAGGTAAAAGTGGATAATCCACTTTTAGAAAGTACATGATGATAAACAGCTGCAGCTATAAATAATGTCAGGAGAAATTGTTTTTTTCTGTGCTAGTTGCCAGTTTCCTGCTTACTTTGGTTGACAGTAAAGTGTCAGAGATTTAACTATTGTCTACTGAAAATATATAAATTTTAAAAATTACCACATAATAAAAATTTTAAAAGCAGAAACTATCTAACACTATACATATATACTAAATATAGATAGATACTGACTCCATGTATCTCATTCACATTTTTGTTCACTGAATCAAAAGGCATATATTCCATTCCTGCAAAACATTACAAGATACTGTGTACAAAATGTTTCTTTCAAAGAAGCCCTAGTTCTCCAAGTGTTTTTAGCCTATAGTCAAAATGGACAGAGAAAATTTTTATTTACTTCCCAGACTTTGGACTCCAGTATTCATTAGTGTTGTCTTTAATTTCAGCTGTGGCCAGTTTGTGTTTTGGCTTGGTTGGTCCCCTGTTGTCACCCCATGTTATGCAATTTTATTACATAGTCCTGTTTCAGTTTTAGTAGCTGCCGTATGTTTATAAGGAGGGGTTTATAAATTTATGGATAATATCTCAGTGTCACTGAAAGCAATTACATGTTGTCCACCTTAGATCTATCTGGTCTGAGTTAAGCACTGCAGGTGAAGCCTCCTTTTGATTGCATACTGTTTCTTAGCATGTTCATAAATTATTGGCAGATTGGTCAAGTCACTCCAGAAGGCCCCTTTGAGCCCTGTATCTGCCTTTGCTAATCTGTGTAGTTGCAAGTTAGAGAGCCTGTAGTGATATGTAAAGCATGTTTAAGGGAGTATTCTATGTAAATGGACTTTTTAGCTCACTTCAGTGGAAGATTTAATTGGATTTTTTATTTTTTTAAAGGTTTTCTGGACAATTATTTAGAATTTTTAACTTCCTAGTACAATGGCAGTTGTTCTGTTGGGGGTTCCCAAAGTCAAAATCACATGCCTGCAATTGTTTCCTATTTGTAATGTTACTTTCTAATTGGACTTCGTAAGGTATTACACTTGTGAGTTTTTTTTGTGTTGTAAATCTTATTAAACGATATTATGGCAAAGGGTTGACTGTTCAGTACTTAGAATCTTGAAGCAGTTTAATAATTTAATAGTTTTCTGCAAAAGTGCCTTTGACATTACCTTAGTTACTGGAGTGTGTAAACACAGACATGAAATTTTATTGTGATATAAACATTCATTTGGAAGTGGCACCTATTTGTAACCTTATTGCTATCTGGAAATTTGATTTGAAAAAGAATCTTTTATTGCATTCCAAGATGAATTTCCCACAGCCTTAAGTGAAGAAGAACCAAACTCTTCTCTCAGTTCTGTATTTTACTGTATTTCACCTTGATGTAATTCCTAAAATCTCTGTTATATTCCTTTTCCTTTGCATTTTTATACTAGGTGTTGCTCCAGTATTGCTCATATTAACTATCCCATTTCTTAACTGTATTCAAGTTTTGTAATGGAGCAATGCAAGTATAAGGAAGCCTGACCAGTGAAAGGCCTAATTCATTAGCAGCTTTTGACATGTAATATAAAAAGGTAGGTAGGAAGATAAATGCACTAAGTGGCTTGCTCTTGGAACCAAAGAGACAATATCAGCATTACACAAACTGAAAATCAGATTATAAAGATTAAAAGTTTTAGGTTCAGATACATATCCTGCCTATCACAAGCTTTTCAAACTGACAACACAAAAAGCCATATATGGGTGTTCAAATTGTCATGATGCCATAACCATGCTAAGATTGCTGCTACAAGGTTGACCTAGCTCTGGTTCAATATATGCTTAGCTAAGAGAATTAGACTACCAAATATCCTTTGGGGCCTATAACTCTATGTAGTAAAACAAAATGGAGATTTGGGATAAATGTATAAAGTACACAAATGCTTCTTAAGGTGCAGCTCCTCCAGCTCCAGCATCTGATCACTGTGTCCTGTCAAGTCAAGGAAATTAGAAAGGTTAAGCATGGAGTTAGATAACTGCCAGCACAGAATACTACTTTCAGAAGTAATGATTGTGATTTTGATTTTGATTTTGGCAGGAAAATATGTTCATTCATTTCTTGCTTAGTGTCTGCTCTGCACTTAAGCGAATTCTCTTTAATAAGTTCAAACAGGTGTTTTGAGGAACTCTGCCAAGCACAGAGGCAGGTGACTTACAGACTTGAATTATTTTTCAACTAACAGATTAGGATAAGATTAACAAATTTCAAATCTGCTTGCCTGGGCACTAAAGTTCACTTGTATTTTAAATGCTTTTTATTCAAAATTGATATTTAAAGGATATTAGCTGTAATAAACCTTTCCTATTCCTTCATTAAATAGATGTAATTGCAAGTACAATATCCTACCACAATCAATTTTAAAAGTTGATTAAAGCTTACAAAGTCATTTACTTCTAATTAGGTGTTTTAAATGAAAGTTGTTTTCAACATTAACAAGATTATTTGTGTAATGAAAATTCCTATCTATTTACTCTGGATCAAAGCCAGCGGCTGAATAAGGAAATACGTATTGTAGTTTCTTCAGTATTTCTTTCTGCAAGTACAAGAGCCTTTTCAGTTCCCAGAGGTTACAAAGTAATTTGACTCCCTTTGCTTGAGGTACTTTTAAGCAAACCTCCTTACTTCAACGTCCGCCCTGAGTTCTGTGAACTATTGAGAATTAAAAAAAAAAAAAAAGCCAAACTCCGTCAAATCCCCTGCAAGTCTCAGATTGCTTTTAAAACAATATATGTCAGCTCACAGCCAAAATTTTGAACAGGCTGGTTTATCATTTTATACTGTTGCATCTAAAATCTTGTGGAGGAAAAAACAGAAACTAAAGGTTTGTTTAACTCAGAAAAACTACTTGTTACTGCTACCTTGATAAAATTTGGCTTAATCCAGACCATTATCAAAGCTAAGCAAAGGTAAAATATATGAAGGCCTCTGCAGAAGTGGCTGCTCGAGTTAATCCCACTGAAGGTCCAAGTGCCCCAACAACTTCAAACAACTTCACCAAGGTAGTACAAACACTGTGGCAGGGTTAGCAGGCTGCATGACAAGTCTGTTTTTCCACCCCAGTCATCAGTTACTTTAAGGTTTTACAGAAAGTCTCCAAAAATCACTATTGCACCATCATAATTTTCACAATATACTTAAAATTTGTATTTTGTGCTATTTGTACTTCTCCAGACCAAAAGACTGGCATTTCATAGTTAGTGGATGTGCTATGGCCAGGCACAGTTGTGTGTTGTACTTTACAGTATGATTCTACAGTGTGGCAGAGTTTAAACTTTAGATTTTAGCATCACCTACAGAAAATACTGACATCATTTCCGGAGATACGGAAGTGATTTTCAAAGAAATTCAGAGCAGGAATTATTTGGAATTCTATAAAATCTTCATATGAACCCAGTGTGGAACCACTCACCAAAATAAAAAATCTTCTTAGTAATTTTCCTTGCAAAACAGGAAGGTAAAAGGTTCTACAGCTTACCCTCATATGATGTTGGGAAACTGATTTCTAACCTGTAGGCTGTGATGTCTTCAAGAAATTCCAGAGTCATTCAAAACACATCCTATTTATAGTTCATATGCACCAGAAAATCTGAAAGTAATTTAATAAACTGTGTAATTTTTCTTCAGAAATGATGCCATCTTATCAAATAACACTTAGGCAAACAATGTTGACAGTTCAACTGGATCATTTTATATCATATCTATTACAATTTTTCTGTCTAATTATAAAACAATCTTTTTCCCCTTTCTCAGTATGCTGGCACTATTTTGGCTCTGAAAATGGGAAAACCCACTGATAGAATCTGTTGTCTTCATGAAGAGTTGTTCTCAACTTTTTTTCTGAATCATCAGATTAACTTCTTCACCTCCTGCTGCTCCCAGTTAAATAAGGAGATGTGTTAAAATAGATACTTTCTCAAATCTGCTTTTGTAGCAACAAGCTGGGGTACTGATTTATCGTGTAAGGTGTTACATCCAAAGAATTTTTATAGGTAGAAAGGAATGTACTGTTACACAGCAATACAAAACCTGCCTCAGGCTTGCAGTGCCTGTTTGCCTGGAGGAGAATGTGGGAGAGGAGAACAAGTCACTGGGTGCTGAGGGCTCTGCTAGGAGCAGTGCAATGCTCCTGGCAGGGGAGTCCCTCTCCTCTCTCTTAGGGGTCTGCTTGGGGGTGCTTTCATCCATTTTCCCATCACAGCCTGCTTCCTTCTCCCTATTTCCCAAATTCACGTTCACTTCTCCTGCATTTACCACCCTCAGTACAAGCTCAAAACCCAAGGTGGTCCCCTGTTGCTTTGCTTTTCTCTCTAAGTGGGAAGTAACTGTTTTTCTGTTGTACAGTGAGATGCATCCTCTATGGAAGATTCATTCAAGTTTTGCCCATATTCCAATTCATGAAGCAATGAAACCGATTTCATAATTTTCTTGTTATTATACTACATAAATAATTTTCTTTTTTCTTTTTTTACTTCAGTCAGATTTGAAGTTTAAGAGGAAATATCACACAAGGTAATCTGGGGTGATAAATAGCGGGCATCTGCTGCAGCATATGGCTTGACATAAGAGCTGCATTGAACTTTTTCAGCAAGTAGTAATCCTTTGGAAAAACTCAGCTGGACATATAATTTTGATGGGCCTGCCTGAATGATAGAGTATTAAAATGCTTGCAGTTTAAAACCATTTTGTAGTTTGAAATGTTTGAGATTTGTCACACAAAATACTTAAATTTTATTTTGAAAGTAGTTCTTTGTTTAGAAAAAGATCTGAATATTTCACTTTTTGTTTACAAAAGGAAAGTTTGAGGTTATGGTGAAAGATGTTCATTCTGTGGTCAAATTGCTGTTTTCACTATGCCCAGTAATTTTATTCTTTTTTATTTATTATTTCTAGGTTCAAAGGCCAACTTCTCTACTTCCCTCCCACATAATGTTATTTACAGTGCTCTCTTTTTCTTAGGTAACAATTTGGCTAGTAAACACTTCCTTCTTTTTTTCTTTTTTAGCAACTGTACACTGAGCCATTCATTTTGCACATAGATGCAATTTTATAGATAGAACTAACTTTCTAACTGGTTCTTTTTAGAAAGGAGTTTTGTCTTTAGAGCTGTAACTTAATGTTCAGCTTCAATTATAACATTTTTATTCTCTGTATTATGGTACATTAACAAACGTATATTTTGATTTTGGGTGCTAGAGAAGATTATTCAGTATAATACAGGTGTAAGCACTGAAAAAAAGTCTTGCCATCCATACACATCCATCCGTTTTAGATATCCATGTTTTCTAATAAATGGAAATGGCATTGCTGTTAGCCATGTGTTAGGATAAAACTTTTTCTGAAAGCAGTTGATATCTTTTTTCTATGTTTCTGTCACTTAGAATGAATTGGTTTTGGTTTGGCTTCAGTGTTTTACAGGACTCATTTAATTTCATCAGCTAGGAGGCAATTTAAGCAGGAACTACTGATCTTTCTACAGTAACTTTGGTCAACTCTTCTACTATTTCCTCTACTGTTTAAGATGAAGGCTAATAACTCTCTAATATTCTTGGCTAACACTTCTTCCCTTCCATGGCTGTATGTTAATTTGCAGTGTACAGCAGAAAAAGAGGAGCAACCTTAGGTCAAAATTCAGCCCCATGAGAGAAATACAGACTCTTTTGTTAATGCAATAGCACTTGAGTGTAACTTGATCTTAATCAATACTAAAATTAACCCCCCCCTTTTTGTTTTAATTAAATCCAAGATGTAATTTTGGAATGAAAAGAGCAGCAATGAAGAAAGAAAAGGCTAGTTTTTCAGAGGAAATGTTTATATTTTTATACTATATGTATATATATATAAGTACTACTTGTACTTTTATGTAGTCAAGATCTGTTTCAACTTTGCTTAACATTGCTTAAGCTCCTGCCTGCTTATGGCTTTTACAGAAATTCAGTATTTCTCAATGTTTGGATTTTTTTTCTTTTCCTACATCAGCTTATACACAGATAGCAAACCACCTCTGTGCATGTCACTCCGTGAGTTACAGCATGGTGTGCAAAGGTATTCATTCACGAACCAAATATTTCAAGAAAATTGGTGGAAGTTTCTTGACTGTTATGCCAATTTTAAACTTAATTTCACAGTGTGCTTTTAAGGAGATTCCTTCTGGGCTGTGTGTTCTTCAGGTGCCAGAACATTTCAAATCAGCCACTTTTTCTTTCCTACAGAAAGTCCATTACCGAGCCAGTTTCTCACCTTGACGGTTGAGCTGGTGTGAAGTCTTGCTGCACTTTGTATTAAGAAATGTTGTGGTTGATATTCTCTGCAGCAGAACTGCTGTAATCTATCAGGAGCCCACATCTGCTGCCAGGGAGCAGATCCAGCTCTGCAGAGCAGCCTTGCAATTACAGCAGGGGCTCCAAGCAGCAGCCAGCAAATGACTTTTCTAGCACTTGGGAGCTTGGGGTAGAAGATGCTTTTCCTAAGGACTCCAGCAAAAGATCCCTTGTGCTTGGCTTCCTTGCAGGGTATTTAGCACTCAGATTTCAATCTTAATTTTCATGTTCATGAGAGAAACTCCCAGTAGTATTTCTGTGCCTTCAGCACATAAACAAAAAAGCCTGCGATGCTCTGGTCTCTCTTTGTGCGATGCAGTCTCTCAGCCCTATCAAATGGTTTTATGCATCATTCCATGGCCAAACTATTAAATTATGATGGAAAAGGAAAACCTGGATGAATTGGAATACTTTTGGATTTTTTTTTTTACAGAGAACATGAAATAAGCAAAATATTAATATAATCGAAAGTTGACTTAAACATCCCATATTGAGAAGAATCAAAGTCTTGTTTCTACAAATAGTATTTGTTTAGTTACAATCGTTTTACCGTATCGTTTATTTGGGAAAGTACGTCTTTTGCACCACAAAAAAACCAAAAAACATACTGGAAGTGTGGCAGGGGCAATGCTTTGTGGAAAAGATTACTTTTTCAGTGTCTTGGTTTCCATTTATATTTGTAGTTGTTGTAAGAGTTTTGTTTATATTGATGCCTAAATACATATATATATGTATGTGTATATATATGTATGTCATAATTTGAGGTAGCAATAAATAATGAACTAAATAGCTGTTCAGTTGTTCGGTGGATCCCACTTTTTGTCTTTGGCCACTGGTGAGTCTTTCCCTTTACCTTCCTGTGGCCAAAAAATGGCAATGCAAATTCTCCAGGGATTAGTCAAGGCACCTCTCAGGCTATTGCAGACTTGCTTCTTGTGCTCAGAAACCCAATTCAGAGAGGGTTTTCAGAGTAAGGTGTCACATGGGCTCAGTAATCAGATTCTTACAGTAGCCCTAAAGGGCATGTCATGAATACACACTTGGAAAATATGTTCAGAATCATGTGGTAAAAAGGCGGCTCTGTAATAAAATGTGTATGGGGAAAGGATTTATTTTATTGTCATTCTCCCTTGCAAAGTCAAGGCAATGGATCATCTTCTCGCACCCCACATAAATCTAGCTCCAGGTTATCCTCAGCAAAACAGTGAGAAGTGAATTGCCAATGCCCTTTCATAATTGCAAATTCTTAATTAAGAAGGTTAGAAGGAGGCGTGTAGAATGCCAACCTCAGCACATAGCAGACTGCACTGCTTGTGAGAATACATTTTAACATGTCAGTAGCAAATTTTTGGTTCTTGTGGTTGGTAGTATTCAGTCTTATAATTAGATAAAACTCATTGTTCTGGTGTGGAAGAAGATTATCTCACCTTTAAAACTGTGAGGAGCAAAAATCAGAAGAAAGCATCAGGCTTACTGGCAGTGCTTCACCCTTGACTTAAAATCATTTTAGGAGAAGGTGTAATAGCCATTTTAGCCTGGTGATCCCATCATCCTCTTACTCTGAAGGCTTAATTTTCCAGTTAGAGAAATCAGAGAGAAAGAGGGCTTAAAGAATATTTCTAGACTCAACTATTGCTGAATACCACGATGTGAGTTTACTTTAAATTAGCAAGAACCTGAAGTGAATAAAAAATAGTTTTGACATACATGTTCTTAAGGATTTTGCTAGATAGGGCTCTTATGTTTGCTTCTCTTGTATTCTTTTCTGCTTTTCTAGTTCATGACTGTCTTGAAGCCCAAAGTATTGTTTGTTGCCATCAAAACACTCTCTTCTGCTTCACTTTTAAAATACGACTTCTTCACAAAGTTACAGCACATTGTCTTGCATAAGAACTAAATCGAATCTTAAAGGGAGAAAGATTTGCATTCTGATTCTCTGCTTTTATACCATGCACATCATTTACACCTGTCTAGATAAATGTAAAAAAAAAAAAAAAAAAAACAAGGCAACCACATTGTTGTTTTTACTGACAAAACCCAGCAAAATGCTAGGTATTTCAGGAATAGTAGATGTGCCATTAAAGCTTGCCAAGAGCAAGAACATGTAGAAAAGCAAGTATTAATATCCTTATGAAGGTCTTTATTCCTTTAAATATGGAATTCCTTTTGAAAAGACATTCAGAATTCAAACAAAGAGACTTTTACCTTTAAAGTAGCAATTCTTAAATGAAAAAAATTGAAAACATTATTAAAATGAACATTTTTCTAATTTCTGTTTTGAATTTTTTTGTCTGTACCTAAAGTTGATCCCCATGCAGATTATGTTACGAGTTTTTTTACTAGTGTACTGATAAAAATGTTATATAAACTGCATAACTGCCATTGCAGACAGTTGCATATAAAATAATTTAAACATGAAATAGTATAACTGAAATAGTCTCCCCATAGAGGTAATTAATTTTAAAGGGAAACCAAAAATTTAAGCTGATTCCTATTAATTACACTGCTCTGTCAAAGCGCCAAACGCTAAGGAAAGCCTTGAGCAAGTAAATCTTGCTGCTTATATTTATAAATGTCTGAGTCTGTGTTCCTAAGGCCTTCCTTCAGCATTTTCCTCCCACAACACTCACTTGGATTTTTTGTAGTGTTTGTATTTGTAACCAATATATAATGATGATGATGGTAATAATTTTTCTCTTTTGGTTGAAAACTTCGATAGATGTAAAATCAAAACTCAGTTTTGCCACTCATGGTCAGATGTGGGGCCAGACTACTGTCCTTTGGGAAGGAGAGTGGGGAGGAGCAGGATTAGATTCTAGAGCAGAGGACTCATGTTGGCAAGGGGAGGGGCATGATGAGGAAAGCTTCCTCTTCCAGCTACTCCTGGGAGGATGCTGAGCTAAAATAAAGACCACTGGTTCTTCAGAACAACAAGTTGTCCTCCAGCTTCCCCCAGCAATAAGAGCTGCCCAGCAGCAGCAGGCTCTTGGCACAGCACAAAACTCACATGCGCTTTTCCAGCAAATACACAAATACAGAAATACGGGAATGGAAAGCAGGGTGTCTTGTGCTCCTAACAATTTCTCACATGCTTTCTGTGTGGCACAATTGCAGTGACCTTGATCTTTGCAGATGTGCTTAGAAAACTTTGCCTCTTGATTTCTCTTCTTTTTCTTTGGCACATTACGAATTACAATGGAAGGGATTTGGGTTTTTTTAAACTCTCTTAAATCTCCCTGTTAGTTGCACCATTAAGCTTGCTGTTTCCATATAAAAGTTACAGTGTTCTTTAACTTTGTATAGTTAAATATTTACAAAATATAATATTACTTGCTGAAGTTTGGTAAAGTACTACTCTCTAAGGTTGTGGAGGAAGTCTTTTTGCTTGTAGTGTCAACAAGCCAAGACAGTTACTTCCATTACAGTGAAGATCACAGAGCTGAAATTTTGTTCTCTCAATGGGTATCTATCAGCAGTAAAAGTTTTAGTGTAAATCAGAACCTGCTTTCTGCTACTGGTTTTAATTAATTTTACTTGGAAGATATCTGAAGACCAAGCCCTAAAAAATTCTTGGTAATACGCCTTCCTTCCATGTGTACTTCACAGCCTGCATGGGCCTAGATCATAACCAGCTGTTCAGTTTTTAGGCAGAGCTCTGAGAAATTCCCAGTGCTGCTGTGACTGCATGTCTTGTAATTAAAGCTGTATTCCCTCTGCAAAAGTTTGCAGGTGTCATTCAGCCCCTTCTACAATGTAGTTTGCTTTATTTCTGACAGAAACAGCTAAATTAAACCAATGCTGTGAAAGATATTGGTTTGGATTGTTGTTTTTTTTTAAACAAAAAAACCATTCAAACTTGATTTAGAGAAGTGTTAATTATCAGTCATTTTTACTTTTTATAGGAGTTCTCTGGAATCTATCCTCCTGTGATGCACTGAAAATGCCAATCATCCAGGATGCCCTTGCAGTGTTGACCAATGCAGTGATCATCCCTCACTCTGGATGGGAAAACTCTCCACTCCAGGATGATCATAAAATACAGCTCCATTCATCACAGGTGCTGCGCAATGCCACTGGGTGCCTAAGGTGAGTAGTTCAAAACCTTTGCTCTACCTTAATCATCCTGCTTTTGTTGGAATTGGTATTTCTCATTCTTAGTCATCTATAAACTAAATTATTGGTTTGTCTGTCAGCAAAGATGATGACTTTTAGTGATGTAAACTTAAAGTTGGAAATTAATTAGAATACAAGGTGCAGGTCATAAAAAAAACAATCTTTAGAAGGGCTGTTGGGGGTTTTCTATTTTTTTCTTAGTTACTTTCATCCAAGCCTGTATATTACACATATTTTCTCCCTTGTAGATTTGTCCTGTTTCCCCAGTTGCTTAAAGAAAGTCAGTATGTCCTCACTGTTGCATCCAATTTAATCAGTACGAAAAATAATGACTATGTTCACAAAAAGTAACAGTCTTAAAGGTTCCGGATGCCATTGCTGGAGTTGTGATAAATACATAAAGTAGATTTTTTATGCTCTGGGAAGATGAGAATTTCAATAAGAAACTAACCAATTCAACAGTTTTCAACCAAAAGAATTAAACAAATCCTTAAGCATGACAACTATTAAGTATGATAAAATAACTATTAAGTATGATAACTATTTATGTTTGTGTTTCTGTGCCAAACTAGTATATGCAATGCAAAGATGCATTTATATAAATATGTGCAATTTGATCTGTCCATTCCTAAAAGTCATTGTAGATCTGAGAATGAAAGTAGAATGAGAGTTTCAGTTCTGACAAAATCTTACTAAAGGATTGGGTTATAGCAATTTCTGAATTCCAATGCATATCATATTCATGAAATGTTTTAAGATAATAAGCAAGTTCTTTTAAGGTTCTTTTCTCCAGGTATATTGGAGAAAATAATCTGTAATCTGTCCCAGAGACATGAAAATAGATTAGTTAATACTACATCACAGAAAGTAATATACTGAATAGTATGTGTCAGTAAGGCAATCTATGTTGTATGCTGCATCCAAAGCAGATACACATTAAAGAGCTAAATAAGAAAGAAAAAGTGATAGGAGGCAAAGTAAAATAGCAATATTTTTTACATATCTGTATCAAGCACCTTTTTGTCTTTGTGCTCTTTCATCAAATGAAATGTCTCCCTTTACAAAGTTATATTTGAAAAGTTTAAGGGAAAAAACAATATTATTGACAGTTTATATGCAATCAGAAGAGAGTGAAAGATAGAAGATAGTAACTTCCATATTGCAAATATGGAATTAAATGTAGTATTGCAGTATTGGACTTCAACACACGTGCAATTATGTGAATACCAGCTATCTAGGGGTATGTGACTGAAGCCAGGTATTTGTATCAGAGTTGTTTTGACTTTTTTTGAAAAGAGTTTATGGTATAATTGTGTTGCATTGCATTCCAATCACTACCAAAAAAAAAGTTGCCATAATTGCTAGGAGGTGACAGAAGGTGTTACATGAAGACCTTTACTACATTAAAAGCCTCGCATTTCCAGTATTTAACGTGTCTCAGTTAAAGAGCTGCCTCTGAAAGAAACGTCTGTTGCAAATTTGGGGCTTCACAGCGTCCCCTCTCTGAGTGAGCTTGTCTGGTGTTGATCTCCCCTCACCATAAGCTCCATCTTCCTGTTATTTTTTTCTCAACTGCTTCTCAGGGACCGATGCTCATCTCTGATCCTGCAAATTCAGTTTTTCCTGCCTCTTAGTTGATGGATTCATTGCACTCTGGTCTTGAAACCTTTCTTCTTTCTTTTTTTTTTTNTGAGTGTATGTGCACGCCCATTTGCAAACTGATGTGAGCTTACTGTAGCCTGCATTCTGGGTCAGCCTGAGGACTGGGGGCCACGTGAGAAGGGTATGTTGCCTGATCTAATACACACTGCTTTGCAGCAAGGCTTACTACCAAGCGCTTGATGGGATGCTGTCATAGCAGAATGGCTTCTGGTCAGCTCGTGCAAAATAAGCTCATATCTGCCTGCAAAAGACTGTGCATATTATAACTCTTGAATCCTTCCCAGGTAGCTGTAGCAGCAATTCAAACTGCTGTCCTGAGTAGCTTGGTCTTCCTTCTAAGCCCAGGCCCTTCAATCATAGCACAGCTTTTTAATATCTTTCTGATATCAAACCCTCACTATTTCCCAAATGCATCTTTCTATCCTCTCTAATGGCTTCAGATATTTTTTTGGCCTCCATCCATCTTCTTTAGATAGTTCCATCCCACTGAGTCTGTGTGGATGCTCTTTGGCAGAGCAAGAACATTTGGAGAGGGTTGAAACTTACTTCTACTTCACACCAGTGGTAACTTTTCTTGCTTACTTTTTCCCAGTCACTGTTGAAAATATCCTTCTCTATGCAAATGTCAAATCTGAGATTGTGCAGGAGAGAAAAGTGCAAGCTCACCCCTGAGATGGTAACTGGTTTCTTCTGTTGAATTCATGTAATGTGATGGGACTGTAGGCTGGAGGAAACAGCAAGTGTCAGAATGAAAAGATCAGAAAACTCTGTGAAGATGATTGGAGTTTTGCTCTGTTCAGGTGAAATACCCACCAACATCAATAAATTGAACAGCTTTCACACTTTCCACTTGGGTCTACTTACAAGACCTGTATTTCCATTTCAAGATCTCACTTGGATAAGGGAGGTAAATCAAGAAGATGTAATGTGATTGCTGGCTGAGGTTGTGCTGTGCTTATCTGCTAAATGGAAAGTCCATTTTCATATTCCATGAGAGAATTTCTTCTAAGACTCTGGTTTGGTTGTCCTCTGCTGTTTTCTTTTTTTGTTTTTGCTAGAGCTCATTTTGAGGGGATGCAGTTAAAATTCACTTTCATCAGGATTATCAGTGACAGTGCTCAGTAACAGAGGAGGAGGAGTAGTGTTCAGGATACTTGATAAATTCTGAATATCTAATGTTGGCAAATTTTAGAGACATCAGGTTGTATTACATAGGTTTAATGCTAACAAATATGTCAGGAGCATGTGGGTTGGGGTTTTTTTTCAGTCTTCTGTGACTTTAGTTGTCTGGTGTATTCACTGCTGAAAACTTAAAATAGTATCTGAGAGGTGATGTAATATAAGCCATTCCATATACAACACTAATAAGTAATTTGCAATGGCCATTATACAGCAATAGTCAGATCTTTGTTTTGTGTTTTTATCACAACAGTATATGAATTATTCTTTCTGCTGATCTTTGCTGTTCTCAGTTTCTTCATGAGAATTTATGATTTTTCAATTAAAAAGTTGGTTATTACCTACAATTTTTAGTACTCATGCTTATTCATTATCTTTCTTAACCATATTCTTAAGTCTATAACTCCAGTCACCCAGCAAGGCATCTGGAATCACATAAAAAGCAGCAGCAGTATCAGACCTTCTTCTCCTGTTCTTTTCTCTTTTCCTTAAAGATGTTATTTACAAACTGCACTTTGCATACTTTTCTGATTTGAAAAAAGAAAGTAGTTTTAATACAATATTGTATAAATTAATTTTACATAACTGGAACACTTTGAAATTGTTTAGATAATTCAAAGATCTAAATATGGCATTATGGCTATCACTTACAAATTTAATCTAAATATTCGACTTTCATAAATCGCCAGACCTCAGTGTGACATGTTGGAGTAATCACCCAATTTAGTTGTCTCCCCACTGAGACACTAGTACCTTACCTCATTAAGCTCTGGTAAAGACAGACTTCTTTTTTTTCTTTTGTATTTTAGCTGTGACTCTTTTACTTGTGTTAGGGAAATACTGTGTCTTTGGCTAATAGTTTCTGATTCACTTAAATTTATTAGGGATAGTTAGGTGAAAACTGAATTTGTAATTCCAGTTGTTTATGGGAGGGGGTCTGCAAATCAACAGGAGAGACATTGGATAATGTTGTCTTAACCTTAAACTTCAAGCTTAGTTATTACAAAACTCTAAATTCTTGTCCAGATTTACTTAAAAGTTGTTTTAAAATGCTAGTGTGGGTTTAGACACAAAATTATAAAATGCTTTTTATTTCTTCCATGTTGTATTTAATCTTTAATCACACACTGAAAGGACAGGGACAATTGTGAAAATCAAAGACCTGTTAAAATATTTATGTTCACCCCATTGATAGAAATGGGAGTATCTTTCAAGAAGTTATTTATTTAGAAAGCCCCATATTTTCCAATTTTCATACTTTGTACTTTCGTACTTGTAAAACTTTTAACAAAATACCTTTAATTATTTTTCAACTAAATAAATATGTAACAAGCTCTCAAAGTAGAAGAGCAAAGGGGAAAAGTGCTTTTTAAAACATGACTTGAAAAACTGACCCAGTAGTAATTTCTGGATAGACCAACTTTTGGAAGGAACAAGTTAGCTTGTTAAAACCATTTCTGTTAGCTGTGAAATCTGAATATCAAATGTTTTCAACTGGTTTGTGGGTGAGTGGTGTATTTCACAGATATTTACATCTGATGCATTTGTCTCACTATCTTATTTCTCCTCCAATTCTCTTCTAAACATTCAAAGTCTATTGACTCCTGTTCTTGGAAACTTCTGTACTCTGTTTCCAGTAGAACATTCTACTGACAAAATAAGACATGGGAACAGCATCAGATAAATGACACAGATTGTATTATTCATCATCTGTTCCATTTCTAGAGAAACATGTGTAGACACATGGACATGAAACATGTTTGAGACTAAACTGATACATGTGTGGGTGTGCATATGTGAAGGTATGTTTATGTTGTATACATTCAGATCCAGAAGGGATGCTTATGGAAGCCATAATACCTTTCTGACTTTACTGGCAGGTGCTCTGAATAGCTGCTGTTGAGTATCAGTGGAGCTGGCTTCTTAGTAGGACCAGGACTGTTGCTGCTGATTTTATGATTCTCCTCCTGTTAACAGAGCAGTCATGTTTTGTCCATCTCTGTTGATGCTGTGATGGGTACAGAGAGTTTGGACCTAGCAACCCACCTCAGTACTTTCTGTGCTTTTCTAGAACCTAAGATCTCTTCTCAGGCTCTGACCATGCAATTTTGTCCATCAGAAAGCCCACATTTTCTGTCAGAAAGAAACCTGTCAGAATGCAAAGTTAGGACAAAACTGAAATGAGTTGTGTATTTCCACAGACAACCTACTCAAGGGTTGGACTGTTACTACAAGCAGTTCCCACAAGCCAAAATGGGAGAAAGCACCAGAAATAAGTAAGAGTCAGTCTGCAGGAAATGCATGTTTCACCTTTTCAAGAATCTAGGTTCCAGTCTAGAAAAGAGTCACAAACCAATTGAGAGTGCAACGATTGCATCCCAGTTAAGTCTAAAGTTTTGAAGGTGAATTTGCAAGATATTGAAGAGATTGTTCCTTCCTGAATGCTTCAATTGTTCAGAAATGTAGCTGAAATAAAAGTCTAATGTTCAGACTCAGGGGGAGAGAAAGATTTTGGTAGGAATAGATCAGTGTCCTCTGATTACAGCTGTAATACTTTTATTCAGAAGATACTCAAGGGAAAAGTACCAACAGAACTAAATATGTAGTTGTGTCAGATATTTAAGCACCCCACTTTTTCTTCACAATGTAGTTATTCCTAATTTGCATATTCATGAACTAATTTATTAGGTTTATACAAGGTCATACTGTATTAATTATAGCAGTGGCTTTCAAATAGCACTCTAAAGTGTACTGCTTTTAATGCTTCTTCAGCATTCCTGGCAAAAACATTATTTCAACATACCAAATTGATGCTTTAAATTCTATATAGCTCTGGAAGTTTAGTCTGGGCTCAAGCTAATGAAAATCTTAAACAGAAATTTTGTTTTTAAATTGATATTATGGAATGTCCTTTGTATTCTTTTTTTGATCTGAAAAATAATACTATGTAATTCCAGCCTCTTTTTACTTTCCTATACTTAAAAGCATAGAAACTTCGGTGGCATACCTCCTTCCTGCATCATTTTATCTGATAACAGAGATGCTGGGCTGCTCTGCAAAAATCTGCCTTCAAATGCAGAGCAAACTCCCAACGTATTGATTTTGCACAGAGTGATCTGTCAACATACATTTTCAAAATACTATGTGAGAGGTTCCTGGGCAAACAGGGAAACTCACTCATGGGTCAGTGGGGCTTCATGTTTGGACACCAAATAGAAGTACTGGACTTACATGCTGAGAGTCTGCTAATTGAGGACCTAGCTGAAATTTACTTCCTATACTTCAATTGACATATTTTATTCTCTTTAACATGAATGTATGTGAATATTTTCAGGAAAAAAGTCCACAACTTAGCTGGGTGCCATACAACTCACTTTTTTGCTATGGCAGTGATGTGTTCTTCCTGTATTTAAGTAATTTGCTGTTTCTGGAAATTATAGACCTACATGTGAAAAGAATGAATATGCCTTTTGCATCTTGCTATATTCTTAGGCTTAGCAGCAATGACAAAATCATAAAGTGTTGCTTCTAAGGCTGAATGGCTTATAATGTACCCTAGCCTTGAATGTTGGGGGTGTTGAATATCTGAAGTATTTTTTGAATGACTGACTGTTTTTCCAGCTTTTGATGGTTTTAATTCCTTTCAGGTTGAATGCCTACTGTTAACTAGTGCCTATTGTGAAAATTAAATGTCCACTCTTATTTCCATAGTTAGGTAGTGATAATTTACATTTAAGCCTTGTGGATGTGAATGCTTTGAAGAAAGTAAATAGTTTATTTTGTGAAATGGCTTCAACCTTGTTGTTTGGGTTTTTTGTCATTTCAGAACAGTTTTTATTTATGTAGTAACAAGTGTTATCTTGGCATACACTGTAATAAAGTATGATCTGAGTCTTAGTGTCCTGCTGGCTTGATTCTAGCTGACTCTTAAACACAGCTGACAATAACAGATCTCCTTCTCACTGGCCAGCTGCAGAACTGAATATCACAGTGCCACTAATGTTTTCTTTTAGGGAAGAGCCCCCTAAGCCTTTGTGGTACCACATGTATTTTAGAGTGCATCCATGCAGTCACTGTGTGGGAAAATGAAGAGATGGAGCCAATTTTTTCTTGGCTGTCTGGGCCCACTGAGAAGAATAAACACAAGTGTCAGTGGGAATCAAGGTGTATCTTTGTTGTGGCTTTGCTGACTATCAAAAATCCTGAATAGTCCTCTTTGAATGGGTACTTTGAAAAACTCATATAGTCTGGCTCCACAGAAAATACTATTTGTCTCAGCATGAGAGAAAAGCTGATTGTGACAATTCTGTGGCACCACTCATGGTCACGGTGATTGATGATAGAGATGATGTTTTATTTACCCAAGAAAGATGAGAAACACAGTCATTCAGAGTTTGAATTCCCACTCAATTTCGCCAGAGATAACAAAATAATACTCGGTAAGTTTGGGTTCTTTGGTGCTCATCACGTGATTTCTATTTTGACTAGATTTTCTCTTCTTGAAACTATTTGCATTACTAGGCAATAGGAAAAAGGAGCATGTGAAAACACATGGCTCTGCCTAGTGAAGGAAAGGCAGGGTGTACTTCTGCAACTTTCCCTCTTTGTCTCATGAAAAACTGCTTCAAATCTCTCATGAAAAACTGCTTCAAATCTGAAGAAACTGCCTAGGAATGGGAGGATCATTTGGTCTTTGCTCAGTCTGAGGATTTGCAGTAGAGAGATGTATTTGAAGTATGCTGAGCTTGCTTCAGCCTTCTGGATAAGCCAGCCAACATCACAGAGTATAAACATTTTATCACCTCCTTTCAGAATGTTGTGGGCATGTGGACTTCAGGTACAGGAGTAATTAATGCCAGCAACTCCAGTTGAGCCAGCGCTCACATCTTTTCCTGAGAGAAGGCTTTGATGGCATTCCACATGTCTGAAAGTTGGTGAGCTACTGAGAGCTGGTGAGAAATGCTCTCCAGCAGTAAGTGTAGCACTGAAGCCCCAAGAGCTGCAGTCTCTACTAATCACATTCACAAACTTTGCAGCTTTTATCTGTTTGGGAAATATTTTCCCAAGAACTCTCCTGATGAAGTAAGTAAATAAATAAAAACACAGCTCCTGGGGGGTGTGATAAAACAGGCTGCAGACTGCCAGGCCTGCTTAGTCTCACTCGGAATGTCTGAGCTGAACACTGAAAATCAGATCATTTCCAAGTATCATATTTTGTGAAACTTTGCCCAGTGAGTGTTGAGATTGCATTCTTGTTATCATCATTGCAAATCTCCATAGAGGAGTTTTAGAACTTTGGAAGATTTTTTGTGGATCTGTTGATGAAGAGAGGGCAGTCTAGTAAGAGCACATTGAGAAATAGAGATGAGGACCACTACTTGCAATAAAATGGGTTCCCCCCTTTCTGAGAGGATTAGTAAAGTGGACAGTTAATTTGAGGGTAAAATGAAGGCTCTGTAAAGACTGGAGTAAAAAACAAGTGATGCTTTTCACTAATTCAATTCAATTTCATTGGTTTTATCCAATTTGAATATTTCCATGGTCATAATACAAACTAACACTCACACAAGTGAAGTGAGATGATTTAAAGCTTGGACAAGGTGGTGCTGATTTCGAACTACAGCTTACTGATAGACACACAGTCTTGCAAACACTGCCTCAGAAAGGCAACTGCAGCACAAATTGAAAGGATTTTTGTGTGTTCCGCCAGCAAAGTCTGTGCTAAGTTTCTGTCTAATACAGAAAACAGGGTGGCAGACTGCACTATTCAAAAATCAGTTAGAGATACTGGGGGGGTTGTATTTCAGGTGATTTTCCTACTGTCTTCCCTAAATTAGCTTCATATACAATATTTTCAAAGTCTTTATTACTGGTGGGAAAGTTTTCTTGGTAAAGAAAGAATACATTCAGTAAAAAAAACATTAAGAATCCAGTATTTTAAACGTATAAGCATGTACTATGAAAACATTTAACATCTGCCTGATAGATGTCCTTTTACAAGAGTATATAGTGACAAAGGGGAATGGTTTCAAACTGAAAGAGAGTAGGTTTAGATTAGATGTTCGAAGGAAATTCTTTACTATGAGGGTGATAAGGCACTGGAACTGGTTGTCCAGTGAAGTTGTGTATGCCTCATCACTGGAAGTGTTAAAGGCCAGGCTAGATGGGGCTTTGAGCAACCTGGGATAGTGGACAGTGTCCCTGCCTGTGGTAGGGAGGCTGCAGCCAGATGGTCTTTAAGGCCCCTTCCAACCCAGACCATTTTATGATTTTATAATGGTATTTTTATCTAGGCTTGCACACTCCATGCAGACAATTTCTATGACAAAATACTTTGAAGTATTTGTCCTAGTGTAGCTTTTTTATATTCACAGCTCATTTCTTTTTGTCAGGTAGTCATTTATTACAGTTAGTTGGCTACAGCTTCAGCGTTTTCTCTTGGAGGACCGTAGTATTGTGAAATGCCTCTTCTTCTCCCCCTGCTGTCATTGACCTGTCTTTGTACTGGATTTACTGTGTACAGAACAACAACATTTGGAAAGTGTTTCAAAAATGATGGTCACGAGATGGCACAATGAAAGTATTGTGCCTATACAAATGTGAGTTTAGGGGGGTTTTAGGGGGTTTGTCCTAGTGAAGTAAAAATATCCACTAGAATGCATAATAAAAATATTTATTTACAAAAAAAATATTTAATTTTCATTGCTCACTTTAGATAATTGATTTGTGCTGAGGAAGTTTTTAGTCGACTAGTCAAATTGATTGACTTTGGTTGATTTTGATACCTGTTGTATTTGCTTGCCAGACTTGATGTTAAGAAGAAGTGTCTTCTAATCAGTTCAAATATGAGAAAATGCACAATATTGTTTGCACTTTTGGTAGTTAGTTACGTGTTAGAATCAGCTGCCTGTGCTTATGGTCTACTTGCAGTCTATTTGCTCGTGGGCACTTGCAGTCAATGAGGAGAGAGATCTACAGCTGCCTGGCCTTGGGCACAGCTTGAGACCTCAGAAGTATTTAAGTTTCATAAATCCACAGAAATAAGGGCAGTCTTATTTTTCGTTAACGAACATGGTGGGAGGTCATCCTTTTTATAGTCCATGTGATAAAGGGAGCAGAGCAGAGTAGTGTTTCTGTTTGCATTTACCAGCAGCATAACCAGAAACAAACATTTGTGAGTTAGTATGAATATTTGCTGTGCACAACAGAAGGATCAACTGGGACAAATTTAAGAGAAGAATCAAGCGATACAAGTTCAAGAAGGAGGGTGCAGCTTTATTAATTTAACATCAAGGATGGTGATGTAACTAGAGTGGTATCTTCTGTGCTGGATATCAATCTGTTTTGGAAACAGTGTAGTCCTCCTTAGCCCACTCTTGGATGGAATCATATCACCCTTCCCTGTCATTAGGTTGAAGAGGTTACTGAGGACACCTGGTCCACACACAAGGCATAGGATCCACCAGCAAAATCAGCAGAGTGGCTGCCGCTGGAATCACCAGCACTGATATAGGGAAGAGGGAAATTCACATGAATGATACCATTTTCTGAACTGAAATTTTATACCATTTACAGAAATGACATGGGGGTAATTGTTTTTACAGGAACAATTTATTTGCTTCTTTTGTTTCCTTTACCTTTTAGAGAATTGGTAGTTTTATTTTTGCCTTCACCTAGATTATAGATGAGTCAGCTAAAAGAGTCTTTGGGCACTGAATTACTCAAGGATTTCCAAGATTTTTTTTTTATTTTTTTAATTTTTATTTGTTTGGGCTTTAATAAAAAAAAAACTGAAGTAACTAAAGTTAAATAGCGTTTCCATCTTGAAGGATTTCAGGGAAAAAAATCAACTTCCTTTGATTATAAAAGCAATTTATGACTTGTTTTTAGGTGTCTGATTTAACTAGACACCTGAATGAAGTACTGGTTGTTTAGAGGCATACTAGTGGTGTATATATGTCATATTTGTGTATACAAAGATGATCTGTAAATAATTGGTTTGCTTTACCATTTTTTCCCCTGAATATGTAGGTACTTTAGGCACTTTGATAGTATTATTATCTGTAATGAAAAGGCATAATTGCTTGCTAATAAAACAGGAAGATGTGTGTGCATCTCTAGAGGGGATTGTATATGTTTATATATTTTTCTTTTTTTTCGTACTCTTTGGTCTGAATAATGGGGTTGGTAGAATTTCTTTTAAGGCAGTGGGAAGCGATTGCATTAGCACAAATACTTTATTCTAGAATCGTGACTCCACATATCATGAAACACCTGGAAAGCATTAGCTGATTAATTATCTCCCATAATTCTCCAACATATCTCTGTCTAGATTATAATGCTTACAGTATCACTTCTGCTGAGGTTACATTTTGCCTGACCTTGTGGCAGACATGCAGTGTAATTACTAAATAGGGGCTAATTTATATAAACAAATGTTAGTTTTTCATAGCATGAGCCCTGTCATTATGTTTTATTGCAAGTGGATGTGTTATGTAGTCAGCCATTCTTCAACAGTTTGGGTAGACCATTATAGTAAATTATCTTTATACTATAAACTGAAAAGATTAGAATTTACAAAGTGAAAGTAGCATAATCCTTAGATATTATTTATATTTCCTCCCCTACAAATACATGAGAGCTTCAACAGTTCATGCTTTAGCAAAGTAAATATATTTTACTTTGTATGAGGATACTTCAGGTATTTTCCAATTAGTATAGTTTGGGGGATTCTAATGCAAACCACAGCTTATATCAGATGTAATAGATAAAAACAAATATGCAGGAACTGGAGTTTATTTAATACTGTGGTAACTGTCATGTACTGACCTTCATCTATTAAAAACTTCTGAGGTAGCTGCCATACAGTAAAAGTAATTGATTTCCATTGTTTCTTTAAATTAACCTATTAGCACCATTCTTAAATCAAGTGCAGGAATGTGTTACAAGGATAACAGTGAAACTACCCATCAGTTTTCTTCTTGATTTTGAATAGTACTAATAATAACATTTTGTTCTTTCTTTCCTTACTTCTTATTCTTAGGTAAGGAAGAAAGGAGATTGATCATGTTTACAGTGACATTGGAATACCTGAAATTTTCACTGCTGCAGACATGCAGCAGTATTGAGAAGGAGACTCTTGGCAGGCATCTAAGCTTATTCATACCCTTCCTGTTTAATAATTTCACATTTATTCCTCTTTGCTGGAGGTGTGTCTTTGTGCTGTTCATTTTTTCAAGTTCATATATTCAGTAAGAAACAAATTATTAATCTATTTTATCAATAATAGATATTTGTTCATGTTAAAAATCTGCAGTGAAAAACAGACTGGTTTCCAGCAGATGCCATTTAGGAGTTTGCTCTGCTTTTTTCCTAGTTAGTGTGTAATTAAGTTAGTGGCCTCAGCACAACTCCTCCTACTGTCTCACTTGAAGCAGTACTACTGTTGGAGGCCTTGATAGCCAGGCAGGAAATGGGAATTATGTTGGCAGTGGAAGTGGAAAGTAACTTGCTGCAGTGGGTATGTGTGCCCTGCAGCAGGTTCACATCAGCACATTCAGCCAGCAGTACAGACTGTTTCATTTGATACCAACCTCTTGTGGGTCATGACTGTACATTAAGGTTGTTATTCTCAATTCTAGTGGCATACTTTCCAGTTTAAATATGGTTGTTAACCATACCTACCTAGGTATTTGATCATTCCTCCTGACTGCAGCATCAAGGTATACATGGCAACAGGTCATACGTACAAGTCATATGCTCAGTGGATTTTGAATCCTTTGTGAATCCATTTCAGAGGAGAAAGGTATGCACAAATTAAAAACAAACAAACAAACAAACAAAAATCCCCAAACCAACCAAACCACCAAACAAAAAGCAATCAGCTCACTGGGAACTTGGGCCAAATCATGCTGCTGTACAGGAAGACTGGAGATAATGGCAGAACCACTCACTTGGGTAAACAGAAAGTCTCCTGAAGCACAAGAAGAAACCAGAGTGGAAACCAGAACAACAAAGGAGTATGAAAAGCTGCATTTGGAGATAAAATGAGGAAGATCAAACACCAGCGGGAGGTAACTTGGGATATAAAGGGTCACAGCAGGGGATTTTACAGGCATATGTATCCTAAAAGGAGAAATAGGTTGAGAATTTAAGTCCATTAATGCATGGGGAAGACAAATTAGTGATGGCTGAATAGAAAAGACTGAAGAACTCAACACGTGTTGTGCCATAGTTTTATCAGGCAAATCCTGCTCCTAGACTCCTGTACATTTCAGTGTATTTTAAGAAGAGCAAGGAGAAGCAGCCACAGGCATCAGCAGGACAAGGGTTATTTGGAGAATATACATGTATGTATGTATATATATATATATAT